>CAHIKZ030005569.1:2207500-2342500 GCA_903632075.3 Acanthosepion pharaonis
CATTTTAAATGAAATGAGGAAATATTGTTTGAGAAATGAATTCCCAATCTCTAGACAGATTTTAAGAAAATCCAATCTAAGATTTAGAGTTCAAATTCTTTAAGAGCTGCATCTGAGAGAAGTTTCTTTTCTTTTTTAATTTTTGTATGCAAGAAACTAATAGCTACTCACATAGCGTGCACACACACACACACACACACACACACACAGTGAATTTTTAGGTTTAGGTCAAAAATACTTGTTATACACTATCTTTCTTTATATTGATTTTAAATATTTATACATGATTGATCTTTTGAAATGAAGCTTTTCAAAGTAGATACTTTCTAGTTTGCAGTCTGTTAACACCTGACTGACTAAGGCCAATACCCATGATGCTTTACAGTTGAAATCTTCACATCAAAACAGTGAAGTCCTTTCTTTTCACCCAATACAAATAGTAGGGTGTGAAAGTGCCAGTCATGGACAGATGTCCCATCACCTTTCCCATTAGTTAAATGAACAGCTTTCCTTTATTACCTCAATAAAAGAACAGACATACATCAAAATAGACAGATAGTATATAAGAATAAAAATGTAATTTGTAATGTAGAAAAAATATCATCTTTCCTGTGTTATATTTTTAAACTCTGTAAGTGGTTTATATGCACAATGGACATTGATTCAAATTGATTGCATTGAAATAATGTGTTATTCTAACTTATAGCAAGATTCCTTATTTATAATGGAATACATAAAGAAAACTTAGTATGTATCTTTTTAAAGAGAAGAGAACTGTTTGGCAAAATAATTCAGCTAAAAGGATCAACAGCAATAGAAAATAATAATAAAAAAAAAGAAATTGGAGACAAAACTTTCATAATACTAACAATTCTTTTTCATGCATTATACTGGATTAATTATCATGTTAATCTTGCAAGCTATTGATAGTAAATTCACTTTAACCTTTAGCACTCTGCATTATTAATATTACTTCCCATTCCACTGCATTCTTTTTCAAGGCCTCTCACTTTCAGTATCCCATCCTGGGTATGACATTAAACTGCATCCAACAGCAAGGCCTCTAATCAGGAGGTTTTGAGGAGCATGGAACCACCTCTTAATTGCTGGTGTTCCCAGGTCTACTTTGACCCGGGGTGGTAGCACCTGTTAGGGTTCCAGCTATGGGCAAATAGTGAACTCCCAGTCTAGCCCATGTCCTTGGTATGACAATAAACTACATCCAAGTCCATGGGTATGAAGATAAACTGTATCCACATGCATGGGTATGACAGCAAGCTACATCCGCATCCATGGGTATGATGATAAACTACATCCGCTTCCATGGGTATGATGGTAAACTGCATCAGCGTCCATGGTTATGGTGATAAACTACATCCACATACTGGGTATGGCGATAAACTATGTCCAACAGAAAGGCCATTTTTGAAAAAATAAGATTGTCGGCAATACGTTTTGGGGAAAATAGTATTACCAGCTATATGTTTTCAAAGAAATAATGTTGCCAGCGGTGCGTTTTAGAAAAACGATATTACCAGCTATATGTTTTTGAAAAAATAATATTACCAGCTATACGTTTAAAAAAAAAAAAAAGGAAAAATATTACCAGCCGTACATTCTTTAACAAAACCTTATTCAATGGAATTGTAGCTGAGGTCAAAACACCGTGAAAGTGTAAAAATGGGTTTTAATACCAGAAACTCTTAGTAAAAAATTATTAACACCAATACATTTTTGAAAACCAAATGTTGCCAGCAGTGTATTTTTGAAAACCAAATGTTGCCAGCAATGCGTTTTTAAAAGGAAAAACCTAAACAAACCTTAAAAGACAAAGTAATCCAATGAACCAAACAGGAAAACAATGATCACAAATGCACATAAAATACTTCAATGGAACTGTAGAGGAATAAATAAAAAAATTATTACCAGAAATAAATTTTTGAAGGAAAAGATATTACCAGAAATACGTTTTTGAAAAATACTATAACCAGCAATACGTTTTTGAGGAAAGAAATATTGATAGAAATGGATTTTTAACAAAACAAAAATATTATTGGAAAGAAAACAAAAAAAAATCATTAAATGACCCATTGATGTTGATATGCCATAAAACAAAACCAAACAAAACTTTCAGTATCTTTATTATTAATTTCACTCAAAGATTTTTTTGTTTCTTTTTCTGTTGCCATAGCAGGATGGCAACACAAGTATGAAATTCAAACACACTATTGTTCAGATATCAGTCACCTTCAGTAGCAGGATAAACTTTTCATACAACAAATGAAGTCACATACAGTGAAATGGTGAAACTGAGTGTTCTCCAAAAAATAGATTTGAATATAAAAATGTTTGCTGTAAGGAGTCTTATTCACATTTAATGTTTCTGTATATGGGATGGTATCACAAAATAAGTTAATGTCAACAATATAAAAACAAAGGAAAAATTAAAATTAAAGATATTGTTGGAATAAAAAATAATAATTATCTACTCTTACATATAAGGTGTCACAGGACAACCCTGTATGAGCAAGAAAATAAAATTAGCCACACCAGTTACCAAGTGGCAGACAGATTAGCCAAAGATCCCTTCCTTATCTCTCATCATAAGAGATAATGTCTCAAAATGACTATCTCTACTAAAACACTGTAATATTCAAGGCTTTTTCATTACTTGGTCAGCATTTTCCTTTGTTTATTATTCCCAATGTATGATAACTTATATGGCAACATGGACAACTTAGTTTTTGATAGCTTTTGTTAAGACTCTGTTTCATGTATGTATGTACATAAATTCTGTATTGCACACATAGCATAGAGTCTTTCTTTGTTTATTCATATCATTTTATTTCAGTGGCCCATTTATGCTAGCTAAGAATTTTTTCCTCACCAATTATTACAATATTAATTTCAAAATATTTACTATGATTAATATAGTGCAAGAGTCATGAGATATTTACACTACTTAGCACATATGCAAGTACATATTTACTAAGCTTAGCTTGGTACAACACATGACTAAGTAGATATTTACTAAGTTTAGTACAACAAATGCTCATATAAATGTTGACAGTGCTTAACTTATTACAGTTCATGAACAAGTAAACAGACTTGTTTGTATTCAGATGTTAAATTACATTATCAGTCTTTTATTATCGGTTATTCCTTTATGCTATTCAATTATTGCATGGTTTAATTAATCATTTATTATTGTCCTTAATTAAAAATAACACTCTGGTTGTCATTACAAAAAATTCATCAACTTTCTTAGAAGTATTTTTCATTATTTCTGATTTCATTTTTTTTATTCTTTTTTTTTTCATCTGCATTTGGGACATTATTTGTTGTTTAAATAAAATTGTTAGAATTCAAAACAAAAATGTATTTTCAGATGAGTCTCAGACACACACTTTCTATCACTTTGTAACTTGCTTTATAATTTCCTAATGCTTATTAAAATAACTGACAGACAAGCAAAGTATTACAGATTCTAAGACTGCTGCTTTTTTCTGTTTACTCTATATACCATTTTTGATAAATTTCAAAACTTTATGATAAAAATAAAAATTTCAAGAAACCATTACTCAAATTCTTCAAAATAATAAAAATAAACAATTTCTGACCTTCAAGCAACTATTTGGCATGTGCAAAAGTTCCCAGAAATGTTTGTGAAAATTAGAGACTAAATAAAAAATTGAAAACTGGCATTTTTTTTAAAACTTTTGCTCACTGCTACTAAAATTACTAAAGACAAATAAAATTTGAAAGCTAAAGATCATATTAATTGAAAATGTGTACTATATATCACTGAGTTCTTCTTTCTTGTGACATGTCACTTTTTGGCATAGGTATTATAGCTCTTCACAGTATCCTATCCTATGTAGGCAGTATTTGTTCACTTTACCATCTCTCCCAGTCCCTTTTCTGCCACCAATTTATACAAACTTGTTAAGTAGGTTACTCAGCATCTTCCTCAACACTCTAACCTTTGGAAAGTCCTGTGAGCATCAATTTCTCCAAGCCCACTTTCTTCAATATCAATGTCTCAGAAATTTCAATTATTTGTGTCCTTTTTATTTCCATTTTCCTTGATTCCTCATATGCTTCATTCATGGTATTTGTCATGTATTTTTTTGTAGAACCACATCTCTGTTGCTTCAAGTCACTTCCTCAAACTGTGACGAAATTGTCCATCATTCACTGCCAGGACAATTGATATTATATAGCAGATCAGCACTCTTTTCTTTGTTTCTAACAAAATTTTTCTGCATCTTAATACTTTTAGTTTTTTGAAATCTATATTTTGCTATTCCAATATGCTTTCAGAATTCTATATCCTATCTTCTGTCTTCTTACAAATGATGGTTAGTTTTTTTATTTCTCACTTTACCAACTTGTCTAAGAGATCCTGTAGATTTTTTTGTGTGTGGCTACCATCAACACAATATCACTGCATATCTTATGTTAAAATTGTACCTACCAATAATAAACTCCAATAGGGCTTCTTGTACTCTTAATATCACCTCACTTTTGAACACAGATATTGAAGTGAACAGACATGTTTTTTCATTGTTCAAAGAAAGCCATGTCATATTTTAAAAGGAAACTCTTGATTGTTTAATTATCTATTTAGCATTATATTTTTCTTTGTTTATTATATTATAATTTTTGTTATGTTATTATGCATTTCTAATCTTTAGTATACATAATTTTATAATCTTTTTATACATATTTGTTTACTTTTTAATGTAAGTTGTGTTATACATTGATTATTTTATTTTTAAAATAAGTGTTATTTTGCAAGCTGAATTTATTAAGAATATCACACTAAGAATTATTATATCTGTCTATATTTCTGAGATGAGGTATTATGTACATTATTTACCTTATTCAGACTATTGTCTTCATCTGGCAACAAAGATGAGGACAATAGTCCGAATAATGTAAATAATGAAGAATTATTATATTAAGAACATTTAATGCATTGTATTTGATAAATTACTTATACATTGGCATGAATAATTCTACTCTATTTATATTTAAAAATGACATTTCTCTTTTTTATGTAAGAGGACATAATTGTAGGGAAAGCCTCAGTGTATAGGCTGAATAAATACATCAAGAAAATGTCTTCTTATCTTATACTCCTTTCTATTTATGCTCAAATTCATTTTCTACAGGCAACTTTCTTCTCAGTACATGTTCTGGATTATTCTAATACTTTGTAGTGGGCCAGTTGTGTTTACATGTTGTGTAATAAACACATGTGGTCTCCTGAAATGGGGCCCACTACAAATATGGTGGGTTCATGGATGAGTCCAACCAAAAGAAATGTAAGGAAATTGGAAGAAAACAACAAAGACCAGTATATATATGTACAAACCAATATATGTGTATTAACATAAAATAAGGGTTACAATTGACAAAGACAGTACTGTGTGTGTAACAAATTATTGTGGAGAGTTTGTGTTTCAAAGTATGCATGAGTGAATGTTCATACATACATGTGTGTGTGTGTGTGTGTGTGTGTGTAATGTTCATGCATGTTTCCTGAAGGAAATGCATAGCACCCCACCACAGAGGGGAAAACTCAATCTTCATGAGAGATTACATTGTTGTAGTGTCCACTGAAAAATGAAAAGAAAAAGAGGACAAGAAGATAAATAATATATGGAGAGTGTCCCCTAGTAGCAATTTCAGGAACTAAGGAATTACGAGGAGGTAGCCTGACAAGGGAGGTAACCCTACCAGATAACCCGACAACTTTTCTAAAATAAATCAAGTTTTTCTAGTAATTTAAATAGATCTTTGTTTCATATTTTATCAAATGTTTTCACATAGTCTATGAAACATAGGTAGATATCCTCCTGCATTTTTTTATTCCTCACTCTGATACCATTCTGATCATATATATCACATTTCTTGTTCTTGTGTTGTTAACAAACCCATATTGTTCTTGTCCTATTTTCAGTCTAATTCTGCTATATCTTCTCTTCATCCAAATCTGGATAATAAGCTTAGTTATCTGACTCATTAGGCTGATTGTTCTATGGAATTTTCCCATTCATTTTCACTTGGCTTCTTAGGCAGTGCTATGAATCTATTAAGGCTTTCTAGTATGTCACCATTGTTGTATATTTCATTTATTATTTCCATAGTTTTGTCCCGCCCTGTCAGCTGGGGCTTCATAATATGTCAACTACACCTCTGTAGAGAGGTAAGAACCCCCTCCCAATGAGGCATCCTGGGTATGGTGATAAACTACATCTGGCAGCAAGGCCTCTGATCAAGTGGTTTTTTTCAGATCCAACCTGACCCGGGGTGGTAGCACCTGTAGTAGTTAACCCCCAAAATGGGGTCAAAACACTATGAAAAAAATTGGGTTTTGTGGTGGAAATACCAGCAATACATTTTTGAAAAAAAATATTATTTGTATTTTTCGGCATGTTGTCCTCATCTTTACTGCCAAGTGGATAAAGGAATTGGTTGGATCCAATGACTTGACCCAAAGAGTTATGAGTTGTATAAATGGTATCTGTTATCTTCATTACATTGAATTTATCATTTGTTCTTGATACTGTTTTAGTTACAATGTTATAGTTGTCATTGACAAACTTGCAAATTTTCTCAGCGACATAACCCCTGTCATATGTATAGAATATATAAAATCCATTGGATATATCTCATATATCTAATTCTATTATTCTTATAATGATTATGATGTATCACAGCCAGTTTTAGAAGCTGAAGGCCCAAATTTTTTGTCGGGCTCCAGGTCCTCAATGGATATCTTATGAGATACTATTACATATAAAATTAATTATTTGCAACTTTAGCTTTTACACAGAAATAAATTTTTGTGCTGTTCCAATACATTTATTTCAAATACTATAAAAAAAAATTCAAAACATAAACAGTTATAACATTTTAGTATTTATGCTGATAACATAACTATTTAGTCCAGTTTGATAGTAAATCTGATCAGTTTGATAAAGTCAAACTAGTAGCTGATCACAAAAATGACCTTCCATCTGTTGTTAACTGAGAAAAGAAATGGCTTGTTAATTTTAACATCTCCAAAATGTAACTTCTCTCTTTTAATCTACTCTTTTTCTTTTTTCTTTTTTTTTTTGCCTTTCGTCAGCATTACTGATGCTAACCTCTCAGAGAGTAACTAATTATACTTTCTTGTTCTATTGCTTTTTTTCACTGACATGAAGTCGAATGATTATATCAAATCAATTGCTTATTTTGCTGCTAGGAAAATTGGTTCACTGTGTTATTCTAGATAATTTTTGTCACCAAAATATCTTACACCTTTATAAGTTTACCATTTGTCTGTGCATTGAATATTGCTACTGCACCTAGTCTGGTGCTTCTGCTATATATCTATAGATTCTTGACAAAATCCAAAAGAGAATCTGCACTGTTATCAGTCTCATCACCATAGAGTAGCTCTCCTTTGCGTTTTCTATAAATATTTTCATGGTAATCGTTCTAATGAGTTTTTTCTTTGGTACATCAACTTTACAAATTTAAGTGCAGTACCAGATTAGCATCTAGGTGTCATCATTTTACAGTTGAAATTTCTTGATGTAACCATAAGTCCTTTACTAGCAGTTACTTCTCTTGCATTTCTCATTTGTGAAACTTTCTTCTGGCTTCTTGCTTTTCTGTCAACTCTGATCTCAAAAATTTAAATGCAATGTCAATCATCATCTTCTGTCCCCTTGTATCCCTTTCTTTTATTGTCCTCTTTCCTCAGTAATGTTTTTCTCAGATTCATTCACTCTCAGTAACCCCTTGCATCATAGTGGCTTTATTGCCTTGCTTCGGGTGAAATGATTGCAAAAAATCTAAACTGCTTTAATTCTAATCAGTGATTGAAAGAAAACTAGTGCTTTCAACATGACCTAATCATAAGCTCTTTATTGTAACAACAAAAGACAAAATGTATGGTTGTTAACAAGAGAAAAAAAACAAAGATGCAAGGTATGGATTGGAGATGTTAAAATCAGACAAATACAGAAGTTTAAATATCTGAGAATTGTTTAAACAGACAATGAAAAATGAGATACCAAAATCTAAAGGCTCACTGGAATTGTAAAAATATCTTCCAAAAACTAAAAGTATTATGAAGCAAGAAAATGTCATTAGAAACAAAGAAAAGAGTGCTGAACTGCTATGTAATATCAATCCTCCTATATGGCAATGCATGTTGGAGGATTTCCTCACAGATGAAGAGGAGACTTGAGACAACAGAGACATGGTTCTACAGCAGCATACTGAGAATACTATGGATGGAGAATAGTAATTTTAAGTAAAATAGAAACAATAATGCATACAGCAAGAAAAAGTTGAAGTTTCTTGGGCATGTAATGAGAAAAGAAAGCCTGAAAAATATGACACTCACAGGGCATATAGAAGGCAAAAGAGACAGGGGAAACCAACCCACCTAATGAGCTTGTCTAACTGGATGGCAAAACGGGAAAGAGGTGATTGGTAAAGAGACAAATATTGCTAAGTGCTACAAATGTCAGGAAGTTATGGAGAACCATGATCGCTCAAATCTTGAAGGGATATGGCACATAAGATAGACTGGCTAAATACATCAATAATCGTTAATATTATGTTAACATTTATGATAATCACTTGCCTTATCTTCTGTTGAAATCTTGCAGTTTAATATGAACAAAGTCTACAGAAAAATTGACTTGAAATTATTGTTATAGTTAACTCATATAATCACCACTTTATACAACTGCACTCTAGAAAAAGAAAAAGTCTTGTTTTTTATACCATAGTGTTTACACTTTGATCTATTCCCAGTCTTCTCACCCAAGAAGCTTATGAGTTTTAAGTTGTCATTTCAGCTTTTTACACTTTTGATCAAATAAAGAATTTAAATGTCTGTTACCACTTATTGTATAGCATAAGTTCTATTGAAGAATGATCTGGCCAATTTTGAGAGTCTCTTTCATAAGATCTATTTATATCAATTGTTTAGTGTTCTTGGAAGCTTTTGTTTTCTTTGTATCTTTATTCCTGCCTGTTTTCTTTTTATTTATTTCTATGTCTTCCTTCTTCACGTTTTTTTACTTTCTTTCTCTTTTTCTTACCTTTTTAACTGCTGTTATTTTCTTTATCTTTTCTTTTGTCCTGCATTTTTTCCTTTTTGTCTTTCACTTTTCTTTCTTTTTTATTTGATTTTATTCTTTTCATTTTCATTTCCATTTTTGTTTTGTTTCTTTCTTTTAAGTTTCTTTTATCCATTTTGATTTTTATACCTTTTTCATTCATTTTTTTCTTTAATATTTTTTAAGTTTTCATGTTTTTCATTTCCAGAGATTCTTCAAAATTATCTTTGCTTTTTCCTTTTTTTTTTCTAATATTATTTGCTTTCCTCCTTTCTTTTCGATCTCAAAATGGTTTCTCCCCTTTTCCTTTGCTTCTGCTTTTTCTTTTTCTTCTTTTCCTCCTTCTTTTTCCTCTTCTTCTCCTGTTCCTTTTTCCCCTTCTACTCCTTCATTCTCATCTTTTCCTTTGTCTACTTCTGTCCTTTTTTCCTCTACTCTTCCTTTTCTCCTTCTCCTGTTCCTTTTTCCTCTACTCTTCCTTTTCTCCTCCTTTTTCTGCTTTTCCTCCTCCTGTTCTTTTTTCAGCTTCTCCCCCTCCAGTTCCTTTTTCAACTTCTCCTACTCCTTTTTCTCTTCTCCTCCTACCACTACTTTTACCGCTTCTCCTCCTTGTCTTTTGTTTTCCTCCTCTTCTTCTTCTCCTCCTCCTTTTCCTTACAGAGAAAGATTGTGTAAAAGTGCCATTTCAAACAATAATAACCTTTCCTGTCCTTAATATATACTCTGCTGCTACGTGTTTTCTTCCTCGTATACTTTTATTTTTTCCTTACTGCTTTTCTTTTCTCTTCAATATTTCTTTTGTCTTTCCTGTTATTCCCTTCAAAATTCTATTTTTCTTTTAAGCTACATTCTTTCTCAAATTTATTTCTTGTTCTACAAAGCCAACCTTAGCCTGGCACAAGGCTACAACATTAGAGCACCTAGTGCAGTACAAATACAAATTCACAAGTAAATATTCCAAACAGACTAGATAATTAACCATTCTTGTATACCAGGCACCTTCCTTCCATCTTTCTTTTTTATTCTGTTTTTAAAAGCCTGATTCTACCCTATTTTCTCCTTTTCTATTTATCTTTTCTTTCACTCTCCTCCTCAAATTTATTTTCTTCTTCCACTCCTCTTTCTATTTATTTTTTTCTTCCTCACTTTTATCCTTTCTTCCTTTTCCTTTTCTATCCAATCCTTCTTCCATTTAATTTTTCACCTTCTATTTTCTTCTTTTCTTTCACTTTGCATTTGTTTTTCTTCCTCTCCTCTTTACTTTTACTTTCTTCCTCCCCTCTTCACTTTTATTTCTTTCTTTCTTTTACTTTTCTTCCACTCCCCCTCTTGTATTTTCTTCTTCTCCACTTCCTTTTTTTTCTTCCACTCCTCTTTCCTTTTCTTCCACTCTACCTCTCCCCATGACTCATATTTTATTCATTTTCTTGCCACCTTCTCTCTTATCCACACTCCTCCTCCTTCTATACATTCTTCTATCTGTTTCTATTTTGCTTTTCCTATCTTCTGTTTCTTCTCAATTTTTTGTTCTCTAAACTTTTCCTCGGATTTCTTTCTCCACCATTCTGATTTTTCCAGTTTTCTTTTTCCTCTCCCTATTTTTCTTTTTTCTTTAACTTTCTTTTTCCACCTCCTACAGCCTCTTCTTTATCAACTACTTCCTCTTAATCTTTCTCTCTTATTCTCTCATCATTTTCTATTCATCACCTTTTTGTTATTTTCTTCCCTAACAACCTCATCACTTACATTTAAGTCTTCATGTACCACCTTTCACATTTTCTACTCTTCTTCCTAACTCAAAATTATCAACTGAAAAATGATTCATATAGAGAAAAAAAAATTATGCTTTCTGCCACAGACAATTATTTTGCCTGACAATCTACGAGTGGACAATAAAGTGCCAGACGGTCATCTGAATTTTGTCTTTCTCTGGCTGTTAATCTACTCGTCCAATAAAACAGTCAGTTTTTTTTTCTGGGGATTGATAAGATGAAGTGTATTATGTATCAGTAAACAGAGGCATTAATATATCAGGCTGCAGATTAAATCTATGATGAAAAGGAAAGTTTAGAAATTTCCTGTTGTACCCAGACATTACATTTCAGAACAGAAAATACATACTATTCATGACAAGGTTATGTCTTTTGGAAAAACACACATGCAAGGAGACTACAGGAATTTTATATTTACATATAAAAATGTGTGTATATATAGATGGGTATAAATTATTAAGTTTTAAGAATATTTCTCCCATAGACTAGCTTGACATAAATAATCAGTACAAAAGATTTTCAAATCCCCTAAATGATCTGTTCACATTAGCTTATTAAATTAAGTTGACCAATTTAAGAAAATTACATCAAGGCAGTAATGTGTCTAGCTTTAAACATTTTTTCTTTTTGTCTCTCTATATAGCCTATCTATCTATCTATCTATCTATCTATCTATCTATCTATCTATCTATCTATCTATCTCAGTCTATTCATATCTATCTATCTATCTATCTATCTATCTATCTTAGTCTGTTCATATCTATCTATTTCAGACTGTTCATGTCTATCTATCTAAGTCTGTCCTTATCTTTCTATCTGTCTGTTCATATCTATCTATCTATCTATCTATCTATCTATCTATCTATCTATCTATCTCAGTCTATTCACATCTATCTATCTATTTATCTATATCAGTCTATTCACATCTATCTATCAATGTCAACTTTTATCATGCAAAAAGTAAAAAAAAAACATTCTGAGATTTTTGTCCTGATCTTGATAATGCCCAGATGTATTGGCAAAAGCATTAAATTGTGAATGTCTAAACAATATTTATATTGGTTTCAACTTCTGGTAATGAATATTTAATTGCCAAAAATACACAATATGTGCCACAAGGGCTAAAATGGGGAAAAGGTGGAATACTGATCTTCAACCTGTCTAGACTCAATCTCCCATCTACTTGAATGCTGTCTCTTTTACCAAAAAACAAACTCTCAACAAACAATTTTACGCAGTTACCATAATACCACATTTTCTCTATGAGATCCTACCTAATCCTTTATGTATAGTTTTTGTGGTAGCTAGGATTAAACAATTTTATAAAATATCCTAAATTTTTATGTATAAGTGTAAAAAAATAACAACTTACAAAACTAAACAATGTTAGTATAGTGTACACCCACACTCTAAAGGTAGCAGTGATAACAGTTAACTGGACAAAAAACTGTAGAATTAATATAGTTCAACTCAGGAACAAACACAAATACTCATACAGGTGTTCTTGCAATTAGACATTTTAACAAGTATGAAACTCAAAACTCTTAAAATGAGATGTCATCCCGCAGCTGAAATCAGAGTCAATTAATGGGAAGGGAATTAAACAGAACAAAGGGGTCCAAAATAAAAGGCTGATGACCTTCCATACTGTAGCTGAGTTAAAATTTCAAAGTCTTAACTAAAGAAAAACCACCAAAACTACCCTACAATGGGTCTAGGTTAACATATAATCAATCAGAGGCCAAAATTCTCATGACTAGCCAACATCTAGATGGAACTTCAAATTAGCCCCTTTCACATGCACTTATTATAAAACAGCCGCCCACCTTTGATTAAATTTTGATGGAGATGGTTGCTTCCTTTCTACCCTGATCTTCACTTTCAACTGATGCTTAAAGTAAATGATTATTTGAGAAGGGGAGAACTTTTAACCTCCATGAAATTCCTTATTTTGCATCATCCACAACACGACTCTCATAATGCCAAGTAAGCACAGGAATACATAATGTTCATTCTTGTTCAACCTTACTACAGCTAGAACTGGCCTCGAGGACAAAAAAACTTTCTACCCAGTATGCAGACATGTAATCTTCAATAAGCTTCCACTATAGGCATACTACACTACAGTGAAAGAAGGTGTGTCTCATAAACTCCTTCACCACAGTGCACACACTCTGATGTAACTGCCAGCCCCACAGCACACAGTTTCTTGCTGACCCATAGGACATTTCACAAAACCAACCAGGTCAGTGATTTTTCATTGTTATTGAGACACAGGCACCCAAGGCCACAAAGAGCAATGCTCTTGTTTCATCAAACAAAGATCATCAGGAATGGTCCCTAAACTAATACATAATATTTCTATTTCTTCAGAGACAACAGCTGGGTGTCAACGAGATCTCGTTGACTCATGAGAAGATCAAAATATAATGAGAAAAAAATCAAACCTCCTCAACAATATGCACTCACGGTTGTCGGCACAAAACTTGGTATGCTGCAAAACTTATACATTAACTCCAACCCTTGGATATTTACATATCTATCTATCTATCTATCTATCTATCTATCTATCTATCTATCTATCTTTTTATATATATATATATATATATATATATATATATATATATATATATCTTATAAATTAACTGATTTAAAAATATGGTTCCATCACTATGCAAGAATTACCATGTTTCAAAAGCAGAAACTAACAACTTCAAATTCAGTTATATAATTAAATAAAATGATTTCAAAATTCACTTGAAAATGAAACAGAATTAGTGCTTTTAATTTAATTATATAATTGAATTTGAAGTTGTTAGTTTCTCTTTTTGAAACATGGTAATTCCTGTGTAGTGATGGAAACATATTTTTAAATCAGTTAATTTATAATATTCATGATCTGTAAATTTACATTGAGCACTTTTTTTGTAAAAATAAAAATATCAATAAGAACACTGGATTATATATCTTACTGTTCTTTCTTTTTACTATAATATATATATATATATATATATATATTTTCTATTTATACATTTTTTTATGGATACACTTATTTGAGTAAATGCTCTGTTTTTTAATTAAACATTATAAATTACATTTACTGGCCTGAATGTTTGGGAAAAACCGTATAGGATACATGTTCGATTCCTGTTGGATAACACATATTTTTTACAAAATCTCTCAAATATTCAGGCCGGTAAATGTAATTAGTACTGTTCAATTAAAAAACAGAGCACTTACTCAAATAAGTGTATCCATAAAAAACATATAGACAGAAAATATATTAAAATAATTGTCAGATTTAATCCATTTCATATATATATATATATATATATATATATATATATATATATATATATATATATAATATATGGATATAGATCCGACAGTATGAAGAAAATATACGGAAAAAAACAACAAAAATCCTAATATGCAATTATGCTGTTTTAATGTTAATTAAAAAACAGCATAATTGCATATTAGAAGTTTTGTTTTTTTTTTTTTTCATATATATATATATATATATATATATATATATATATATATATATATATAAGGTGTGTCAGAAAAGAAACAGGACTGAAGTCACGAAAAATTTATATCAAATCCAAACTACAAAAATTATCTCCCATCTAGTCTAACACACTATCCAATCCTTCTCCACCATGCCTCCATGCACTCCTGAAAGGATTTTCTGCAGCTTCGTTATCACAGTCCTCTTGATAACAGGTCCCTTTTATGAACTTCTTGAGCTTTGAGAAAAGGGAAAAAAAAACACACAGAGCCAGGTCAGGTGAGTTGAGAGATTGTTCTAGCATGGTGGGTGATGTTCTTCCAGATGTGGATGGACACATGGTGGAGAAGGATGGGAAAGTACATTAGACTTAAGGAGGATAATTTTGAAGGGGAAAATTTTTAGTTTGGATTTAACATGAATTCTTTGTGATTTGATTCAAAACATGAAATCTTGTGATTTTTGACATTTCCTTGCTGCCATAATGGCTAATAATACCATAGAGATATTTTATAACTTTCTTGATATCTGACACAGATCGATTAGATAAAGTTCTCAAAGCAACATAGGAATTGTACAAGATCTTCAATAAACTTCTTCACACTGTTTCATCTTTTGCAAAATCTGAAGTTATTAAACATTTTTATTTATCCATCAAATCAACTTTATAAACCATAAAGTTTGAAACTTATAAGAGGGCTATTGAACTTTCAAAATTCAGGACATTTCAAACAAATGGCTGCCATCTATTTACATCTGTGCAGAACAAACTGGCTTCCATCCCAGTTGCACAGATAGATTTTGTTAACATTGAGCAAATAAACCTCTAGATTCTAGTAAGTATTTATTTGATATATCAATAAAACATGAAGTGACTAATAATAGGAGACACAGTGTATAGGAAGATGGATCAATATCCAGAGCCTCACATAGCTATTAGTTGAATTTTGATCTGAAATTTTCACTGTATAATGTTCACTCTCTATGATCCATGAAGAAGTGATGGGTTAAATGATTTGACAATTAAAGAGATTATGTTGAAAAATATTTATATCTATGCTTTGTATTATTTGGCTATGTTCTGACTGATATAAATGCTTTTGAGCATTCTTGGATAGCAAACTGAACAGCTGAAAAGAACTGTCCAAAAAGGTCATGATGTAAAACTTTCAGACCATTTAGGTGACAGATATGATCTCACATGTAATGTTTGTGGTAAGCTGTGCTTTAATAAATCAGAAAAATTATGCCATATGCAAAATTATTATACCAGACTTCTGACTACCAAAATTACATTAAATACCAACAATTCATATGACATTTGTTGGAACATGCGCAAGTTGTCTGGTGGACTGAAAAAGACATACAAACTTTCAAAAAATAACTCCAATGGCAACATAATATATGTTTTATATCTGCCAATTTTGTGCCAGAGGTTTTAAAAGTTTGTCTGGTTTAAAGAGCCATGTCT
The DNA here is from genome assembly GCA_903632075.3 of Acanthosepion pharaonis. Classification (NCBI taxonomy): domain Eukaryota; kingdom Metazoa; phylum Mollusca; class Cephalopoda; order Sepiida; family Sepiidae; genus Acanthosepion; species Acanthosepion pharaonis. Next base: position 2,223,392 of record CAHIKZ030005569.1, read on the forward strand.
GATCAAAAATACTATGAGAGTGTAATGATTTGGAGTTATTTCAGTTTTTAAGTTCTATATTGTTTTCTTTTTATTGTATATCACATGTATTTGGTTGGTTGTTGATCCAGTTGTCTAACAAAGTAAACTCTTTAGTATATAAAAAAAATCTTCCCAAATAATTTTTCTTTCAATATATTGTTGCTCATAAGTCCAATGAAACAATGTCGACTAATCTTACTTTGAGTACAAATTGGGTCATTCTGCCTCTAAAGCATTTTGGAATATCAAGGCAGACTTTGGTAATGGTATTGTTGAAATCAGAACTGTACAGAGATACTTTCAGAAGATTTGTGCGGGAGATTATAGTCTTGAAAATAAACCAAAAGGGAAGACCATGATCAGTTATCAGACATGATCAATTGATTGCTTTGGTTGATCAAAATCCAAAAACTACAGTCTGAAATCTTGCATCAGAACTCCTAACATCTCACACAACTGTTTCTCATCACTTGAAAACAATTGGAAAAGTAAAGAAACTGGATAGGTTTGTTCTATATGAACTGAATAAGACTCAAAAAAATGTTGCCTTGAAGTGTGCTCTCTGTTGCTTTCCCGATCGTAAAAAGGATCATTCTTGCACCGAATCTTTACATACAATGAGAAATGAATACTCTGACAACAGTAAAAGAGTAGGCCAGTGATTAGACGCAGATGAATCACCAAAACAATACCCAAAACCTCCATTGCACCCTAAAATGTTAATGGTTACAGTATTGTGGTCTTTCAAATGGGACATTTATTATTCATTCTTGCCTTAAGGGAAAACAATAACAGCAACCTTGTATTGTGGAGAAATTGAGTGTATACCTGAAAAATGGAAAAAGAAACATCCTAGATTTGTGAATAGGGATGGCACAATTTTGCTGCACAACAATGCACAGCTGCATGTTTCTCAATAAACTGTCCAAAAAGTTGCATAGCCTGAATTGTGAAATTTTGATCATTCTCCATATTCACTTGATATCTTTCCTACAGATTATCACTTATTTAAAAGCATTTTGAGTTTTTCATTCGCAATAAACATTCTCCAATAAGGAAAAGGTAATCAAAGCATTTGAACTGTTTATCACATCAAAGGATGAAAAATTTTTTAAAGACAGAATCAAGAATTTTGAGGTATGTTTGTGAACAGTCATTCATCAAAATGGTGTCTATTTCAACTAAATAACTTAATTATTTAACATTTCAGAAGTGTTTTACTCATTTCCTATAAAGTGTCATTTCATGTGAGACAATCTTATATATTGGTATTAGTGTTATGTCTCTATATATTTTTAAACTCTTTATTTGTTTTGTTTCTATTGGTTGTGTGGAATGTCATGTATATCTTGTGACAACTAAGTGTATGCTAAATTTTTTAAATAACATAGAATTTAAAAAAGAAATATAATTCTGGATCATTCCACACCCAAAATTGCTGATAAAACTAAATAACTAGTGAAATATGTCAAATTCCTACTTATTCCATAATTAATTATTCTATTAAATTTATTTCATATTTTCAACTTATATATATATATATATATATATATATATATATATATATATATCCATTTTTGAAACAGGGTTAGAACTGTGTAGTGAAAAAAAAATATTTTAAATCAATTAATTTATAATATATATATATATATATATATATATATATATATATATTAATCATTACACCCCAACCAAGGCTATAAAGCCACCAAGTCATAAGTCATAATTGAGTGTGAATGAATCTGAAGAAAAAACATTAAGGAGAGAGGATAATAAAAGAACACCAATTAAGGAGACAGAAGATGATAATGGAAGCCAGAAGAGAGTTCCACAAGCATGAGAAGAAGCTGTTAACATAGAACTTATACTTACATCTAGCAATTTTAAATGTAAAATAATGTGACCTAACTTCCAATCTAGTATTGCATTTATATTCATAAAGTAAAGGTATGAAACAGGAAAGTGCATGAGAACAATTACCATAAAAATATTTATAGAAAAGGCCCAGGAAAACTACATTTCTGTGGTGGGAAAGTGACCAAAGCTGAGTCATATATATAAGTTAGTTTGTTATTTTTTTTTTTTTCTCAAGTAAAACACTTCATCCTAACAGAATCACAGGACTGAATGTTAATGTCTCGTATTTTAATGTGAGAATAGATAAATAGGTAAAAGTGAAAAGAATTTAATCTTATCTTACCAAAGAATTGGCTATCCTGTTGAATGTTAATAAGTTAATAGAAGTAGACAAGTTTACTTATCATTAAGTTCATACTCCTCCCTGATCTTTTGAACAGGAGTACAGGTTTATACCTTGTTTCCTGTATAAGATTGGGTTTTGGTTCCTTCTAAAGTCTTTTCATTCTGTTTCACTCCCAGTAGCCCCTTGCATCTTAGTGGCCTTATCACCTTGCTTGGGGTAAGTTGATTAACAAAAAAAAAAATCATAGAACAATTGCTAAAGCTCTTCAAATAGTTTTGCATTGATTCTTGATATGAAAGACTTCAAACACTAAAATTAGTTTTGTTTTTATTGGCAACTGATTTTCCTATATTTTCAAATACATTCATTTCGCTGATAAATACATTTTTTTGGCAAACTCCTACATTTCTTAAGTTATCTAAGATGGCTTCCAAAGAGATAATAGCCGAAATAAGTTTAAAATAAAGTTAAAGAGGAGTCAGAAAAATTGATTAAGTTACCAAGGGAGATAATTAAGTACCTGTTGGATAAAACAAACCTGAATGTTTAGGTCCCATGTCTTATGATTTCAGAGAATGAAAACAGATTAGTTTTAACACTTTTCTTATTCTAGAATCCATCTTTTACTTTTTATTCTTCTTTCATAGTGATAACGCCAAAGTTTTTCAAAGAATAAAAATATCAGAGTTTTTATCTTGTTTGTTCCAAAGTTAATGCTACTAATACAAGACCTAATACAACACTAAATTCTGTAACACTTTTTCTTTATTTTTACAATGACGTTCACCTGTACAAGGCCTAAGAGCCACTCATGTTAGAGGATTACAGAGTAAGAGGCACATGGAGTTAATCCTAGATTTGTATAGTTTAAGATTGTAGTGATCACGGAAGCATCCTCTTGGGAGTTAGTTCCACAAAGTATCAGTTTGTAGGAAGAAGCAGCTTGAGTGGAACTTACTTCCCACCAGTGAAATAAGAAGGGAATTATGTGTCATGGTGGGTCTTAACCATAAAGGCTAGTAGTGGAACTAAGGAATGTAACTATTAGGTTCTAGTTGAGAAGATGAAAAAGAAGGAAATATACTAAATAATTTCTGAAGACTATTTGATACAAAAAAATACACCTAAAGAAAACTGAAGATTATATCATCCAAAATGTTATATTAAAAAACAACATATATGATTTTCAAAATCTATGCTCACTTTTGCTGATAAATACATTTTTTAACAAACTCCTACATTTCTTAAGTTATCTAAGATGGCTTCTAAAGAGATAATAGCTGAAATAAGTTTAAAATAAAGTTAAAGAGAAGTCAGAAAAATTGATTAAGTTACCAAGGGAGATAATTAAGTACCTGTTGGATAAAACAAACCTGAATGTTTAGGTTCCATGTCTCATGATTCTAGAGAATGAAAACAGATTTGTTTTAACACTTTTCTTATTCTGAAATTCATCTTTTACTTTTTATTCTTCTTTCATAGTGATAACGCCAAAGTTTTTCAAAGAATAAAAATATCAGAGATTTTATCTTGATGGTTCCAAAGTTAATGCTACTAATACAAGATCTAATACAACACTAAATTCTGTAACACATTTTCTTTATTTTTACAATGACGTTCACCTGTACAAGGCCTAAAAGCCACTCAAGTTAGAGGGATACAGAGTATTTATGGAGTTAATCCTAGATTTGTATAGTTTAAGATTGTAGTGATCAGGGAACCATCCTCTTGGGAGTCAGTTCCACAAAGCATCAGTTTATAGGAAGAAGCTGCTCAAGGGGAATTTACTTCCCACTGATAGAATGTAAAGGGAATGAAGGTGGTTTACTATAATGTACATAGCCTGGCAGGTCTTAGCTGTGAAGGTTAGAATTGGTGGAACTAAGGAATGTAACTGTTAGGTTCTAGTTGAGAAGACGAAAAAGAAGGAAATGTATTAATTTCTGAAAACCATTGGACGCAAAAAATACACCTAAAATAAACTGAAGATTATATCACACAAAATGTTATATTAAAAAACAACATAGATGAAAACAATAGTTCAGAAAATATGTGGAATAATGAAAATAATTAATCTTCAAACTACAGTTTTTTCAAATAAATTAGAATGCACTTGATTTCACCATTTGATAGACGTTGAGTGTATGAGAGACAATACAACTCCATTAAAATCTTCAAAAAGATGACAGTTAATAGATTTTATTCCAACAATATGCTAACATGTGAACTAGATCTACTTTTAAAGTTATATCTCCAATTGAAAGTGCATTACTTAATAAAAAATTTATAAAGAAAATTTGTTTGAATATGTTAATAAAAACACTGAAGATGTAAAATTTTTTGACTGTTGGAAAAACAGTTTGGCATTGTTAAAGGATACCTACTATCAAAATAAAACGTTTTCATTTTTGTTTATATATTCAAACTATTAAATAGTTATTTGCTTTAGACTTTATTTGTCAAATTTTCTCCAAATCACAAATATTTAAAAATTAAAAGTTATCCTGAATGGAGTATGAACAACATCTATTTAAAAAATATATTTAGGACTAAACGTATCTTTCATAAATAAATTCTAAAAAAAAAAAACACATAATGGTAAATATCATATGACGATGTGATGACAGACAATGATGAGACTGACATAACACAAAAAACCATCTATCTTTAAATATGTTCCAGAAACCAGGAAAATGGTTTAAAATATAAAAAAAATACATTAAAACTTTTCATTTCAAAATCACTTAAAATACTTCTTTTATGTGCCATGTTCTTTCAGGAGGTAGGTGATCATGGCTCTCCTTTACTTCCTATTTGTAGTTCTTATTAAGCTTTGTCTTTTCACCATCTCTTCCCTGTCCCATCCATTTACATAAACCTGTTAAGTAAGTTACTCACCCTTTCACTTTGTTCCGTAAGTGTCAAATTCTCAAAGCCCTCATTTCTCATTATGTGCCCTAGAAATGTCAACTAACTATTTCTAAGTTGAAGCAACATTTTTGTTTCCATTTTTTTCTAAAACTTCCTCATTACACACATGATCAGTCCATGTTATTTGTAGCTTCCTTCAGTAGAATCACATTTCTTCATTTGTAAAGGAGTTGTCCAGCATTCACTGCCATAGAGGAAGACTGATATTGTATAACAGTTTAGCACTCTGTTTCTGATGAAATTTTCCTGTTTCATAATATTTTGCTTAGCTTTTAAAAGGCATGTTTTGCTATCCCAATGCAGCTTTGGATTTTGGTGTCACATTTTCTGCTCTCTATTAAAGCACTTTCCAGGTAATTACATTTTTATACTTGCTAAATTTTAGTATCTCTAATTTGCAGTGCACATTTTAGCCTGTTTTTCTTTCTGGTCTTCTTACACTTGATGCTTAGTCCTTTCTTCTCACTTTCCTTTACTATCTTCTCTTGGAGTTTCTGCTGTTTCCTTTCTTTGTCTGCTATCAAAATACTTTCTCCAAAAATAAATTTTTTTTTTTTTATTTCGGAATTCAAATGTACAGTTTGTCAAATGTGTAAAACCGATGAGAAATACTAAATTTTAATTTGTATTTATATGTAATTACTTGGTTACTTTTTGCATCAAATTATATCTCTTAGAATTTACCATATATAATATTTAAGAATCTTATACTACCTAGAGTCATAGTATCAGTAAAAAAGAAATTTCTTACAGTTTGCAACAGAAAATTAAGCTAAATGTCAGTCAAAATTAATAATTTTTGACAATGCTCAGCTAATAAAAAGTGATGATGAAAAATAAATGCTAATCAGAAAATTATAATAATAATAAAAGTGAAGATAAAAATAAATAATAATGACATTGATTCATCTAATGATAATGGATAATGGATATGAGTATCTGACAGCTTAACCAAGTGATTCAGTTATGAATTTTGTGTGATAATCTTAAGTGGCACTTAAGACCCTCAAATGATTTGCAAAGGAGGCCGCATATGGAGCAAGAGTGACGATTGTAGGATGATGTCACTCTTTGATTGGCTGACCTTTTAGATCTTGCTCTCACTTCTTGAAGATGATTCAGGCTAACAGACTGAAAACCACTAAAACACAGTGATCTCCATTCTACCCTTGCCAAGGCTAAGCGTTCAAGGGTGTTATAAGGTATATTGACAGCTGACAAGTTTCTCTTCAGCTTGGTTTTGTATCTTAGCCATGGGCATCCTACATTCCTATAGCCCTGATCTAACTGGCTGTAGATTAGAATATTGGGTATCCTGTCATCAGACATTCTCAAGACATGACCAGTTCCACTGCAACTGAGACTGTATGAGGAAAGTCTTGATTCCTTCAATATTACACTTGTTAAACAGGTCTACATTGGATTCCTGTCTTGAAGGCTAACCCCACAGATGGCACACAAACAGCTCTTATGGAAAACATCCATTTGGTATATATGGTACCTGTACAGACTCCATGATTCTGAGTCATACAAAAAGCCATACATCTAATATAAATAATATAATGATAATACCATTAGTAAAAAGCAAATAAATATGGTATTGTGAGAGACTAGGGAATATAGTGATGAGTTATAGGTTAGATTTGTTCATCTATGAAGCAGTTGAATTCAAATTACTGAGTTACTTAAAATAACCAATGTGATCAAGCAGACTTCCGTGAGGCAAAGCAGATTAAATCTCACCAATATCTTTTATTTCTGATCTGTGTTGTCTACTTTCTGCTGTAGATTGAAGGCCTGAGTGAAATGGTAATAAAAAGCTACTACAAAAAATTAAGATATTAATCAATTATATTAATATATATATTGTTATATTAATAAATATTACTCAATAATATTGATTCTATGACAATGTTACAAAATAAGCCAAGCCTTGGATCAGCAATTTTCATTACCTCATCATATGCTGGAATTTATTTTTTTAATCTTAAAAATACAAGACTTGAGAGCCACTCAAGGTAGAGGATTACTGTTAAAATGGTTATGATGAATGAAGTGTGTGATATGAATGAAAGAGGGTTAGGAAGTAAATATTATAAGAATGAGAAGGATAGATAACAATTCACACTTGACTTAAAGAGGTTAAGATTGTAAAGTTCCGGAAAGCATCCACATGGGAGTCTGTTCCACTATGTAGTAGTTCTTAGGAAAAAGCTGAGTGGAACATTTTACTTAAATTTTGAATACGAAAAAAATGAGTGTGATCCCATCACATAGAAGTAACATAATCGTATCTGTAAAAGTCTGAATTGGTGGAAATAAAGAATGAAGCACATTTTGAAATTTGCCATGGAAATAGTGATACAGTTGTGATTTTAACTATATGCTGGTTTCAAGAAATAAGGTCCATGCTTCATACTGATATGATACTTTTATTTAGGAAAGACACTGTGAAAACTAGAAACAAATAAAGAACATAATACAAAGGACATGAACAAACAAAATATGTTTCAAAGAAATGGCTATAAATGATAACAACAATTACAATATTTCAAAGGAAATGTATACATGCTGTATTAAAGGCCAGAACTTCAGATGATAACAGGTGCTAATAATTAATGTGTTGCTTCAGATAGAGCAGCAGTAGTTAAAAAGGGACAATACAGGATTGTTCCCTTAACCCTTAAGAGCAGACTCACAGAAAATTATAGTTAAAAATATATAGAGGAGACAATGGGTAAATTGTTGCCATTTTATATTTTTAATTTCACACATGCATGTTGTTTGTTTTGATTTTGTCACCTGCACTGTATATTAGGGCCAGTTGGGCACCATCTGTGAGAAAAAGAGCACCATGACACAATACACTCCACCAGAAATTTGGAAACAGCATACTGTACAGCTTGGCATTCATACTGGAAGCTACAATACAAACATTTCTGAATGTTTGGGTGTCAATCTGAGGACAATACAAAGGATTCAGAAAGAGTTGCATGATATATCCAGTCAACGTCATGGTGTTTGGAGTGATCACTAGTGATGACGACATTATGTGTCTATTCAACTTGCCACAGGGCCTCAGACTCAACATGGAAACCTACATCAAGTGCCTTGAGGAGGTAGTGCTGCCCTGAGTCAAGAGCGTGGCTGTTGGAAGACCTTATGTCTGACAACAGGACTCTGCACCATGCCACATAAGCAGGAGGACCCAGTCATGGCTGTCAGACAAATTCTGCAACCACATCACCCTTTACATCTGCTCACCTGACTCCTCAGCCTGCAACCTCCTTGATTATTATGTGATCAACAAAAGTCTTTGTAACAACAAAGATGAACTGAAGGTAAGGATTATGGCAGCATTCACCAAGTTAAACAAGGAAACCATCCAGAAGCGTTTCAGGAGATTTTAAAGTCATCTGGAGGCCATGGTTGATGCCAATGGCAATTTTATTGAATAAATTTATTTTTTCATATTTCAAGATATTTTTATGTAATTTTGGTAAATATATCTGTTAAAATGAGTTGCCTGTGCTATTTTCATTTTTGCATAATTTAGGTGGTGATTTATCCATTGAACCCTGTATATATGTGTCTATATAAGGGATAAATATCTATTTTTTATTTTATGTTTCATTAAAAATTATTCTGGTAATTTTAGCACTATTACTACTGATACTACTACAAAGTAACAAGGTCTCTAACAAAACTGGTGATGCATGTACCGAGCCCTTTTCCAACCATTACAGTGAGAGGCTTGTGATGTTGTGTCTGTGGGAAAGAGGTTAGGGAGTGGAGAATTAATCTTTCCTAACTTGATCATATAAATGATTTTGAAAGTTAACAAGACTGAAAAATAAGAATTGAGCAACTTCTACCCAGTTATAGCTGCAACTCTCCATTTTTGGTCTAGAATGACTCTTGTAAAAATAAAGCATGTTAGAAAGAATTGGGTACATTCTGAAGCAAGAGAATAAGCCAACCATTTTTCCAGCAATAAAAATTGCAGTTAATTTGCATTGTAATCACCAGACGCCAACTGTAATGAAAATGTTTGATTATGGTGTGAAATTGCCTGATTATTTCGAAAATAACAATAAAAGTTTGCACTCAATTACTGTTTAAGAGTTATTGACAATGTAAGTTCAACTTTTTTCATGTCAGCTCTACAGTCTGGTCACCATAATTGGTGTTGTTTACATATGTTTGCCTCGAGTAGTAATGCACAGAAGTTTACTTAGTTAATGAACTTATTAATGGTTTTCTTATTTTTTTACTCATCTGGATTACAGCACAATTTTCACAAAATTTAATTTAAAATGTGCATGCTTTGCTTAATGTGTGAATTTTTGGAGTTTTTTTTTGTAAAAATGAAGCTTTAAATGAAGTGTTTTTTTTAAATTGGTATAAATTCCTTTTTCCAATTAAATTTTGATTAAATTGGTTAATCAAACAGTTTTGTTTTTTTTATAAAAGTGTAGCTTTAATGAATAATGAATTCTTTTTTAAATTGGTTTAAATTATTTGGAAAATAATTGAAAGCTTTTCTAAATAAATATAATGTCAGGGATGAACCCTTTTTCCAAAAAAAAGGAAACTTTCATGACACAATTTTAAAAAAACAAAAACATTGTTGAAAAAAAGGAAAACATTTTTTTATCATTTCAGGCACATAATTTTTATTTTATTTTTTCATTTTCACAGATATATTTGGAATAGTGAGGCTTTATCGGCAGGGTTACTTTCAAAATTTAGTGCATTTATTTAAAATTTTGTGCATTGCACAGTAATCAAGACAAGTAAAGCTTCCATTCATCTCGAGGCAAACATATGTAAACAAAGCCATTATGGCAGCCATTCTTTTGCCACAACGTGAAAGAGGTTGAACTTACATTATCGATAACTCCTAAATGGTAACTGAGCACAAATTTTTATTGTTATTTTCGAAATAATCAGGCAATTTCACACCATAATCAAACATTTTAATTACAGTTGGCTTTTGGTGATTACAATGCAAATTAAGCCAAATTGCAATACAAATTAGGTTTTATTTATTTAGCACCAAAGACATGTCTTAAAAACTGTACCACTTCATTGCACAAAATAAGAAGATTTAAAAATTCCTTTGAACATGTGTGCCTTAGACATTTTTAAAAAGCACATGACAAAGATTAAAGTTAAATTGCTTAAACATTTATGTTCTATAAATCTTTATTACCAGAAGGACAATAGTACTCACATCGAAACTATATTTAACAAAGACTTGAAGCAACAGTAATGTGGTTCTACAGAAGGATGTTGAGAATAGCATAGACTGAACATAGAAGCAGCAATAATGTTTTAGAGAAAATGGAAACAAAAAGGGTATTTATACTTAACACCAGTAAGAAATTTAAAATTTTTAGGGTGCGTAATGAGGAAAGAGGGTTTAGAAAATATGATACTCACAAAAGAGACTGAAGGCAAGTGGGACAGAGGCAAACAATGCATAACCTACTTAGCAAGCTCGTGTAAATGGATAGCAGAACAGGATTTAGGAGAGATGAGAAAAAGATAATTTATTAAGTGCTACAAAAGACAGGAAATTGTGAAGAGCCGTGATTGTTAGCATCCTGAAGGGATATGTTATATAGAAGAAGAAAATGAAGAAGAAATATGTGCAATCAACTTATAATAAAAATGTTTTTCTTTATATTTCAATTACTATAAGCATTAATATTTATTTTCTTCTTTAGGATGTTTTTATAAAGATTGAATCTCAAATCCCAAAGTGATAGCTCTCTATCTTAGAAAGGGTAATGGGCTTATCTGGTTAATTACATGATAGACATTACATTACCTTAGACAACACATTACAGAAGACATTACATTACTGTGGTCATCAATAGTAGACTCTTCATTAAGACAAGGCAGCCAGACTGATCAATCTCCAGTCAACTGTATTAAAGTAGTTTGGTGTTAAGAAAGAAGTTTGCAATGACATTAGTAGCAGTTTTTTTTCTCATAAGACAATATATAACATAACAAAAGATTTCTGTGTAATAAGAAGAAAGAAAAACATTTTATTTTTGCCTCTCAAATTTTTATTCAATTCCATTCAGATTTCATAACTTATTTCCAAGCAATTACTTAACATATTCCCAATTTGAAAAGCTTATCATTAACTTCTCTCTTATTATTAGAGAAAAGAAATTAATAATTTATTGTTACAATCCTATAAAAATATTGTCTTTAATCAAATCTAATTGAAACTTATTTCAAATTTATTCTCAAGCAGAATGTTGAAACTTGCCATGGTGACAACATTGAAATCTTATTTTTTTAGGTTGAATTTTCATCTATCTTTAACTTCCTGTCACTCAAAAGTTACTACTTGTTCCTACTGACTTAAATGAATTGTGCTAAAATATTAAGTTATTTACAAGATAATCAGAGAATTATAATGTAAAATTTACAATATATTAACGCATCATTTAAAGTATTTCCCATCTGAAGCAAAATACAAAGCTTTCACAAATCCTTCTGTTTCTGCAAGCATTCTTCAAAATGAATGGTTCTATTGTTTATTTGTTATTTTAAATGTTTTCTGTTGCTTAAAATGTTCTCTTTAAAAGACTGTCTTTAAACTAAGAACAGTTAAAAATTGCCAGGTAATTATAGATTTGATATAATCAATTAATCATGCCCAGTGGTTAGAAACAGAAGAAGAAAATGAAGAAGAAATATGTAGAATACATATATAATAATATAGAACACCTTGGTGAACTGGTAAAATAAAAATTCTACTTTTTACTTGTTTTTATTGGAAAGAGTTATTTTTGAGGATAAGAATTTAAACTGAAATACCTAATTTTCAGTTTGAATTTCTAGTGTGAGAACTTATCACTTACATTATTAAAATGCAGACTGTTATCCTTATCTTTGTTGTTGTTATCACAATGTTTCAGCTGTAGTACCCTCCAGTCTTCATCAAATGCTTTTTCATCCAGGTTACCTACAGGGAATTTTGAACTTAACACTTTATTTAATCTACAGGAGTCAACTATTCTTGTTCTGCTGCCCATATCAAGGGATATCTCATCTAGTTCAAATTTACTACTACTAAGTTATTGCTTGACACATTTCCATTGAGTCCAAATACACACTGCTCAGTACAGGGATTCAACCCACTATGCCATCAACATTTTTCCAACTCAGAAGCCTAGTGGATTCATTGATTTTATAAAGATTAAATTAAGAGTTAAGTTTGAAATTCCTTGAAGGTTACCTGGATCAAAAATCAACTGATGGAGGTCAGAGTGCACAATGGCTGAAACATTGTGATGATAATAACAATGATGAGGATATTAGTCCATGAGTAAATAATATAAGTAATACCTAATTTTCATTTTAGTTAATTTGAACAAAGACAAAAACTATTATTTGTATTTCTTAATAAAAATATTAAAAATAACAATAATTTTACTTCCTCACATTTATGAATACAAAAACAAAATTTAAAAAAATAATTTGGGAATTTGTGTATGTTTTTATTTTCTAGTAATCTGTTATTAGTAAATCAGTCTTTTTATTATTCATATAATTTGGTTAACAAAGATAACTTGTGTTTAATATCTGTTGATTGATTTGGTATAGTTGGAGAGTAGAATAGATATTCTTTGCATTCAAGTAAGTTATAGAGATATTTTGTATGTTGTTTGGAATTTGATAACAATTTACAATATCAAGATATGAGAATGGGATGAAAAGTTCATAGGTTGACGATGAAGGAGTGATGCTAGCGATGTAAAATCTCACATGCATTAATTTCAGATTTTCTCATTAATGACTGCATTGTTTCTTTCCAGGTAAACTGACATCTGAGTGTTCAAAGAAGACTTAAAAAATAATTAGTAATGACTTTTCTTGAAAATGGACAAGATTTGGTATCATGTTATTATCAAGTACTTGGAGAAAAAAGGTTGAGCTTCAAAGGACATTCATACTGACATGGTTGCTCCACCTTTATCACTAGTGTAAAAGTGGGCAGCTGAATTTAGAAAGGAAAAGGAAAGTTTGAAGATGATCCAAGGTCTCTATGTCTTGCAACTACCATCACTGAAGAAAATACTCATTGTGTTCTCCACATGCTAACCCTAACCCTACTGCAGATAAGATAGAGTGATTTGCTCAGTAGTTCTCTTCCTATTCCACTTGCAACTCATCTGGAGTACTTCTGTCAGATTCCCTATCTCCCTCAAAACGAAGGCTCTACTGAAGGATATGTGCATAACCCCATCACTTGTTTCAGATATCATTTCTAAATTAGATCTCCACAAGGCAAGTGGATATGATGGGATCCCTGCCATTGTCCTAAAGAAATGTGTTCTTGAGCTGGCTCCAGTTCTCTCTTGTCTTGCCGCTTCCTGCTTTCCACCTTGTTGGAAGTCCTCCTCTATAGTTCCTGTTTTTAAGAATTCTGGAGAACTCGCTAACACCTCAAGTTATCAAGTTGGCAAAATACTTGAGACTCTAATCAATGCCAAAATGGTTAAGCACCATAATTCACACTATCTCCTTTCAGACAAACAATATGGCTTCATTTTCAGCAGGTTTACTTCCGATGTGTTAATGGCCATCAGTGAATTTGTCTTTCAAGCTCTAGATGACAGAGGTGAAGCTTGGGTGTTTGACAGGGTTTGGTATGCTGGCCATTTATGCAAGTTCCTCTGCTACAGAGTCACAGAATGAATATTTAATCTAATCCAATCATTCTTAACTGTTGTGGTACGATCCACCTAATTTACATAGTGGAGTACCGACCATATAAATATGGGTTGATACCGGGAAGACGAGGGAGGAAGTAAGAAGAGATCCAGACCTTTGTGGACTGTTTTTCTGACTTCCGTTTTGATTTTTTTTTTTTGTACTGCTGTGTGGTGAGCCTGATTCTGGTCCATGAAAATTTGTTCCATTTGACTATTTGGACGAACTTTGTTGAAACACGATCCTTTTCTGATAAGTTATTGTTTAAGTTTCATTCTTTTAATTTTTTCCATTTCTTTTGTTTGTTTTTTAATTTGTTTTTGGGCTTCAGCCCACATTTTTTCGTTTTTTAGTCCAGTTTGACAAAGTCTTATCGGATGACTGCTTTCTTATTTTTGTTTATTTCTTCTCAGTTTTTAAAAAAAAGAACAGTTTAAGACAAAAGAAAAAAGAAAAAGAAAGTTTTTATTTCTTTTTATTTTTTATAACCTCCTTCTTTTCTTAGCGACTTCGTTCGCTTTCTTTTTTCCCTTTTTTGGTTGGACTAGTTTTTTTTTTTTTTTTTTTGGTTGTAAACCAGACTTTTTCTTTTCTTTTTCTTTTTTGTATAATTTTTGAATTTAAAAAAAAAAAAGAGAGGAGTTTCTGTTTTTATTTTTTATTTTCGGCAGCCTTTGGGCGCCATTTTTTTTTTTTTTTTCTTAACTGTATATTTATTTATTGATCAAGTTTGTCTTTTATTTTGCTTTTAGTTGTTTTATTTTGATTGTCTTTGCTATTTTTACTTTTCTGGTGTTTCCAGGCTTTTTGTTTAATTTCCTTTTTTTTCTCTCTCTCCCAACTCCTTTCCCCAAGTTGTACATAAGTGTGAAGACCCGCAGGTGGTAGTCTCCACTGTTTCAATATGGCCGGCGGTGCCAGTCGGTCCAACGTGAAAAAAGACCTTTTCGGATCGGCGGCTAAAGCCGACCCGCCTGTTAAATCTGCAGAAAAGCGGGCTGATAATAGCCCAAAATCTGAAAATGCCAGTAGTTCCAAGAAAGGAGCTCCTACCAGAAAAGACGAAGTACCAAAGGAGGCACAAAGTAAGACGACCGAGGAGTTGCCCTCCTGCTGGAAGTCCCCCCTAGTTGTATTCTGAACATGGCGGATTTCCTGGATAAGGCGAAAGGCTATGCCCATCTTGTTAATAAAGATGGGTTCGTTGATAATGTCCAGGAACTCGATATGTTCTCAAAGAGAATGGTGACCGTTTTTGTGGTCGACAAGAAAACCCGAAAGATTTGTCGCTCCACAAAAGACACTGTGATCAAATCACTTTTGTCCCTGGGGATAAAACCCCAAAGAATTATTAAGGGTACGGGTTTCTTCATGTGGGACATTCTGCTGCCCACACCGGAAGATTGCCTGGCCATGAAAGAGCTAATCACAAAAGATTTGATTCTAAGAACGGAATATGAAGGCCGCAGTCGGACCAGGGTGGCCGTTTTCGAGGTTCCTCCTCAAATTTCGGGAGAGCTCCTGGCTGCATTTTTTATGCAGTACGGCCAAATTTTAGGGGCTCTCTCCGACAATTTGAACGGGGGATGGACTTTTGACTTCATGCTCGACCAGAAGGCCTTCAAGTCCGTCCCCAACTGTTTGGTGTTCGGCGACCGGAAGATGCCGGTCATAGTGACTGGTAGGCGACCAACTTGCTGGAGGTGTGGAGAGACTGGTCACCTTTCCTCCTGCTGCCCAGGGAAAAAGGCCCCTGGAGTTCCGGTCGTAGGTGACCAAAATCCCCCCTTGGCCGATAAGGAAAAATCCGCGGCGCCTGTAATGGGCCTAGCTGCGAGGCGGACCGATGGGCAAAATCCCTCGGTTGGGTCCAATCCCATATTGCGTTTGAAACCAACGCCTGCCACTAGTGTGGTTAAGGAGAAGGATGAGGGGAATGGCGCCTCGTAGTTAGGGGCAAGGGGAAGACCCAAACAGCGGTTCCTCAGTCCCAACATGACTCCGGGGACATTATCACCTACAGCCCCATTCTCTCTATCAGCTCTGAGGGCGACGCCTCGGCGTCTTATGAAAAAAACGCCAGCGAAACTCAAAAGAAGAACGAGCCAAGCTGGCAAAAAATTCTGGATTTAAAGAAATTGAAAGAAAAATTAGAGACAAAGCGGGGAAAAAATCAAAAATCACTGGGGGCACCGGCCCCTCTATCCTCTGCCCCGTCTTCCCCTTCTTCATCTAAATCTAAAGCTAATTTCACTAAGCCAGCTCCGCCCAAATCTGTGTCAAACTCACCAGTCAAATCACTACATTCACCTAAACCTTCACCAGTGAGGACACCTTCGGGGTGGACCCCCTCAACCACACCAAATCTCACACCTATGTCGACACCAGTTCATTCACCACACAAAAAAAGGGGCAGAAGTCCTGAATCACAAACTGTCACTGACAAAAAGAAGAAAAAAATAAAACCACCATATCTCCCAGGGGAAGACGTCTGCCGCGTATCCCGGGACCAGTCCGAAAGAGTCTTTGGACATACTAGGAATACAAAGGACTTAAAAGTCCTTTGGAATTTCCAAAAAATTAACAACATAGATATTGAGAAGCCAGAGAATTTTCCAGAGGCAAAAAGGATCCTGACTGTCATAAGAACTGGCCCGGGTACGCGGGAGATTTGGGGCATGATAGAGGAGGCCCAGTCGTCCCTAAAAATGGTGCCCCCTGCTGCCTACCTTCTAGACCCGGATAATGATGATGCAAACCAGAAACTTAAAGGGAGGGTCCCAGTTTATGTTCACCCATTCCTTTATAGAGCTCTTAAACTCACCTACCCTTCGGACATCGGCGGCTTGTCTCAGGATGATACTGTCGAGAATGAGATGGCGTCTGGTTCCATGGGACGAGCTGTCGGTGTCCTCACCCCAGGCATGTTCTATCCTGAAGGGAAACCCTAATCGGTTTCACAATGGCACTTTGGTTAGCTAGTTTGAATGCCCGGGGCCTGAGGTCCGAGTCTCGCAGGGCGAGGCTCTCTCGTGACCTTCAGCGCCTCGGGGTGAATATATGTTGTATACAAGAGACCCGGTTTTCTTCTCATGATCGTGAGGACATACTAAGGGGTTCGCCCTTTATTCAGCATGTTTTGATGGTTGTTCGAGGGGTGTCTCTTGGCTAGTGAGCAGGTCTTTGAAGGCTGCATGTACCCTTGTCTTCGCGGATCTGGCGGGCAGGCTTTGCGTGCTGGATGTTACCATAAAGGATAAGGTTCTTCGTCTTATTGGGGTTTATGCGCCCAATATCCATTCCGAGCGGCCTGCTTTGTTTCGGCAGATCATGTGAATGTGATGTTTTGGTGATTGTATTATTGTTGGCATGTTTGGGTCAGTGTCTGTGACTAGCTAAGTTTTAAATTAAAGACAGAAGAAGACCGTCATTCCCCATCCCCCTTTTTGGCCTTGTGCCGTATTTTGTATTTTAAAATACAAATAAATATTAGGAAGTAAGAAGAGATCCAATCCAGAGACTCTGCCCGACTGCAATTAAGTCAACCCATTCTACAGGAACAGTCTTCCCAAGAATATACCAAAACTAACTGTAAATATTGTGTACCTTTTCCTTGTTTCAATACATTTTGTTTACGTACATTTTGTGTTGTATTATTATTATTCCATGCTTATTCAAGCTTCAACAATGGCGACGAGGTATAAAGAACTTTACGTTACGGAAAAAAAAAGAATTAATAATTGATAGCCTTCAACAATTGGGACAAGTTTGAAGAACCCAAGCTGAAGAAAAAAATCATTAATTAAAAGTCGAATATCTAATGGAACGGAAAAGTATTCTGAAGTTCTGGACAGTTAAAACTCGTTAAAGGACGACTAAGCATAAAGGAACGTTCACTCAGAAAAATCTGGAAGGTGGCGTAAACGAATAACGGCGAATTTAAAAAAAAAAAAGCTGGCCGACTAAAAAAACATGCATGGAATTAAAAGGAGCACAAATACAACGTGTCGATTTTGAAAGGTAACGAACGTGTAAAAAAAAAAATTGTTTATTTTTTCTTGTTGTTTGGTTGCTCAACAATATTTTATAAAGCAAGACATAAAATTAAAAAAGGCGTAAGTTGTTTCGATTTTTTTTTGTCTGCTTATATTCGTGGATACACAATTTAAAAGTATATTCTTTGTTGCATGAACACTATCAGCTAAAGATGGAGGAATTATCCAAAGTCATAGCTGAATTGTTTAAAGCCCAGCAGTTGAGTCAAGCTGAATTATTCAAATCCCAGCAGTTGAGTCAAGCTGAGTTAGTCAAATCCCAGCAGTTGAGTCTGCAACAACAAAGTGAACAGTTTGCCTTATTAAGAGAACAGCAATTAGCACAGCAGAAATATCAAGAAAAGCAAGAGGAGTTGAGTCAGCAACGTCAAAGGGAACAGGAAGAAATGCATGTCAAGGTTTTGGGAATTCAAAAGTTAACACTGGAGAAATTAAACAACAATCAGGCAAATGAAGGTAACTCTTCATATTCTAATAACATCATATTTAATTCGTTGGAAACTTTCAACTATGTGCCAGACGAAGGAAAAACGTTTGTAGCGTACTTTAAACGATATGAAGATATTTTCTACACAGACTGTGAAAACTTGTCGAATTCAAGAAAAGTCAGTCTATTAATAAGAAAGCTAGGTACAGCGGAACATAGCAAATTTGTAGATTTTATTCTACCGAGAAGAACAAATGAATTGGAATTCTCGGAAACAGTAAAATTGCTAAAGGAGTTTGGAGCAAATATGTCGCTTTGGCATAAGCGATGGTTATGCATGAATGTCGCTAAATCCGACGATCAGGATTACTTAACTTATGCATCTATAGTGAATAGACATTGTGACAATTTCAGATTGGCAGAGATTACGGTTGAAGAATTCAAGTGTTTAATTTTTGCTCAAGGACTGGTATCCAGTAAGAGTGCCGAAATAAGACGTAGAGTTTTGTCTAAACTCGAATCTGAACAAAACCTTACCCTGCAAAAGTTAGCAGAGGAGTGTCAGCGGGCCGTATGTTTAAAGAAAGAGTCTCAAAAATTGAAGAAGCTGGTATTGCTTATATTAAAAAAAGTAAAGAAACAGTCAAATTACCCATCAGAAAAAAATTGGAGTAAAAATTCGGCGTATTTTAAAAATAGACAAGAAAAATTAAATGAAAAGAATGAGGAGAAAAAAAAAGGTTCCACCATTTAATTGTAGACGGTGCAACGAAAGACACTGGGAGGTAAATTGCCCATATAGAAGTAAAAAATGTTTCGTGTGCCACAAGAATGGTCACAAAGGGTCGTGTTGTAAAACGAAAAAGTCAATAGCCGAATTAGACAAACAAATTCAAATATCAAATCAGATAGAGATTTGAGGAAGTATGTGACGACTGAAATATTTAAAAGAATATCAAATTTCAACTCGATTCGGGTTCAGATTTAACAATAATGAACTATAAAACATGGAAAATTTTAAAAAGGCCTACAATAATGAAGTCAACGAAACGCGCTCGAACAGTGACTGGAAAGGAAATTAAATTCGAAGGCGAGGTTGTACTTCCCATGAAATTGAACGGGATAGTTAAAAAAATAAAAGTTTTCATTCTGAAAAATGGAGAAAACTTGATGGGTACAGATTTTATTGAAACATTCGAATTGTGGGATAAACCGTTAAACTCTTTCTGCAGAAAAGTAGAAAGTAATACGCAAAAACAAGACAGGACATTAAAGAGGAATTAAAGAAAAAGTTTCCGGAAACTTTCGCACCTGTTCTTGGAAGATGTAACAAGTTTGAAGCCAAATTCGAATTAAAGGAAAATACTATGCCAATTTTTAAAAAGAAACGTAATGTGCCTTTCGCAAGTGTAGAGAAAATTAACGAAGAACTTGATAGGTTGGAAAAAATGGGAATTATTTCGAAAGTAGAATCTAATTCATGAGCTGCGCCGATTATGTGCATAAAAAAGAAATCAAACCAAGTCAGAGTCTGCGTTGATTTTTCGACAGGGTTGAACTCGGTAATTAAGAACTACCATTACCCGTTACCGAGTCCGGAGGAGATTTTTAACAAGCTAAATGGTGGAGTTATATTTTCAAAAATCGACTTATCAGATGCCTATCTCCAAATTCCCGTCGAAGAGGAATGTTCGAAGTTACTAGGAATAAACACGCATAGAGGGTTATTCAAGTACAACAGGCTTCCTTTTGGTATTAAAGTGGCACCAGCCATTTTTCAACAAGCTATGGACGTCATGCTGAATGATTTAGACTTTGCGTGCGCTTACTTAGACGACATCATAGTAAGGAGCGAAACGGTCGACGAACATCGAGAGCATCTCAATCAAGTATTTAAAAGATTCAGGACTTTGGTTTTAAAGTCAAAGAGTCAAAGTGCGAATTTGGTTTGGAGGAAATTAAGTATTTAGGGCACATAATCAACAAAAATGGCAGATGTCCAGATCCGGAAAGGTCCATTGCGATTAGAGACATGCCGACGCCCACTAATGTGGCGATGCTACAAAGTTTTCTAGGGCTTGCAAATTATTATCAAGCGTTCATTAAGGGAATGTACAATTTAAGAGCTCCGTTGAATGAACTGCTAAAAAAAAAAAGACAAGGCATGGGAATGGACGGTAGAATGTCAGAAAGCCTTTGATGAAATAAAGAAAATGCTTACGTCCGACCTCTTTTTAACCCATTACAATCCAAAACTAGATATTGTAGTGGCAAGTGACGCTAGTTCATACGGGATAGGAGCGTGTATTCAACACATAATGCAAGATGGTTCTAGAAAACCAATTGCACACGCTTCGAGAACTTTGCTCCCAGGAGAAAGAAGTTACTCTCAGATAGAAAAAGAAGCACTGAGTATCATTTTTGCCATACAAAAATTTCACAGGTACATCCACGGCAGACATTTTATCCTTGAAACGGATCATAAACCACTGATCACTATTTTTGGTTCAAAGAAAGGGTTACCCGTTTATACAGCAAATCGTCTGTTAAGATGGGGAACCATTCTTCTCAATTATGATTTTCACATAAAGCACCTATCATCCAAAAGATAATTCATGCGGATAGTCTATCAAGACTAGTACCGAGTCAAGAAGAAAGATTCGAAGAATCAATTATTGCAAATATCAGAGCAGATTATGAGGTGAAAAGCATGGTAAACAACATTGTAAGAGAGCTACCGGTTACGCTAAATGAAATTAAAAAAAGAAGCTGAAAGCGATGATTTCATTTTAGAAATTAAAAGCAAAATGGTAGCAAATGACCAAAAGTGCAGGAGATTTATTCAATAGGTGACGGAGTTTTATTATATGGTGAGAGAGTAGTAATACCAAAAAAAAGTTGCAGAAAAGAATACTTCGGGACTTTCATATGGGTCACCCGGGTATTAATAGAACAAAAAGCTTAATGCGAAGATTTGTGTATTGGAAAGGAATGGATGTGGATATCGAAAACATGGTTCATCGATGTAAGGGGTGTGCGTTAGCAGCTAAGGCACCACCTATAGTACACAAACCATGGCCCAAGACGGACCATCCGTGGACAAGATTACACATTGATTTCGCTGGTCTAGTAGAAGATGTTTACTACTTAATAGTGGTAGATAGTTTTACAAAATGGCCGGAAGTACTACGCTGTAAAAAGCCTACGTCCAATACCACAACAACTTTTTGCATGAACTATTTGCACGGTTCGGTATGCCAGAGTGTATTGTGAGTGACAATGGTACACAATTCACTTCTGAAGAATTTAAGGAATTTTGTGAGTTATATCAAATTAACCACATAACGACGCCTCCGTATCATCCGAGGTCTAATGGACTCGCAGAAAGATTTGTCGATACTTTAAAGCGAGCTCTGAAGAAAGCCTCAGGAGTTCCAACGGAAAAGGCGCTTCAGCAATTCTTACAAGTATACAGAATCACGCCAAACCAGAGAACACACTCAAACATGGCACCAGCTGAACTAATGTTCGCTAGGAAAGTTAAGTCAGTGTTTGACAAGCTTTGCCAGGAAAAAATAGAGTAAAAAAAATACCATGTATACAGCGAGAAAAAGATACACTCCCGGAGAGAAGGTGTTTTTCAAGTGCTATAAAAACAACGTTGAGTTCTGGGAACGAGGCATAGTGGACAAGAGAATCGGTGACCTGATTTACATAATTAAAGGGCCGAAGAATACTCATAAAAGGCACCAAAACCAACTTAAAAAACATTACGGTATAGAGCATGAAGAGTGTATACCGGATGAGGACGAAGATCCCATTGATATAATGTATGATATGTTTCAGATAGAACCTCCAAAGAATACTCCTGAACCAAGAAGATCCGGTAGGAAACGGAAGTTCACGGACCCATTGGACGTGAATCCCAAACGGAAAAAATATTAAAATTAGGCAAATGGATCTACAAAGAAATAGCCATAATCATCAACCCATATAGGAAGCCAATTTGAAATCCAAAAGGGATTCCAAGGCTTGGGAGGAGGGTGTTGTGGTGCGATCCACCTAATTTACATAGTCGAGTACCGACCATATAAATATGGGTTGGTACCGGGAAGACGAGGGAGGAAGTAAGAAGAGATCCAATCCAGAGACTCTGCCCGACTGCGATTAAGTCAACCCATTCTACAGGAACAGTCTTCCCAAAACTAACTGTAAATATTGTGTACCTTTTCCTTGTTTCAATACATTTTGTTTCCGTACATTTTGTGTTGTATTATTATTATTCCATGCTTATCCAAGCTTCAACATTAACTAATCGTGAAATGGAGTTTATGTTGAACAGGCGGCTTGCTTCTAGATCTTTTTATACAAATGTGGTGGTGGGGTGTCCCCCCCCTCTGGCTCTATCCTGGGACCTATGCTGTTTTGGATCTTCATCAATGATCTCTCTAATGTCATCAGTTCTCAACTAGGTATTTATGCAGATGACACAACCATTTCCTCCTGTTTCAGTAGCAAATCTGTCAGAGATGACAAAGTCAACCTGACAACTACTCTTGCAAAAGACCTTCAATCAGTGATTAGCTGGGGCAAGAAATGGCTTGTAAATTTTAATGTCTCCAAAACAAAACTGCTTTCATTTAATCACAACAGAGAACCTTTTCTGTCTGCTATCAGCATAGCTGATGCTAAACAACATGAGAGCAACATGCTATGCCTTCTTGGCCTCACATTTTCCACTGACATGAAGTGGAGCAATTATATTGAATCAATTGCTTCATCTACTGCAAGGAAAGTTGGTTCACTGTGTTGTGCTAGAAAAGTTTTCTAGTCAAAATCCATGTATTTATTTATAAATCTACCATTCATCCGTGCATTGAAAACTGTTGATATATCTGTTCTGGTGCTCCTGCTGTACATCTAAAAATTCTTGAGAAAATCCAAATAAAGGTCTGCAATTTAATCAATCCTGACCAGGCATCTCGACTTCAGTAAGCTTTTCATCAACATGACATGTCTTCTCTCTGTCTTTTCTATAAATATTTTCATAGCTACTGCTCTAAAAATCTTTTTTTCCAGGTTCCCCAACTATGTGAATTTAAGCATGCTACTAGATGGACAACTAGTTACCACCATTTATTATTGAAATAGCTAAATGCAACTGCCACTTCTACTCCAACAGTTTCTTTTCTCACATTTCCCAACTGTGGAAATCCCTACCGTTTTCTTGCTTCCCTGATAACTACAATCTTCAAAAATTTAAATGCAATGTCAATCACCATCTTCTATCTTCTTGAACCCTATTTATTTTTTATCCTTTCCTCAATCCTCCCTATTTTCAGTCTTCTCTTTCACTACCTATAAACCCCTGCATGCTAGTGGCATTCCCGTGTTGCTTTGATTAAAAAAGAAAGCACTGCATCACCAATGGAAGAAGTGTTTGGTCATATTCTGTTGTGACCAAGTAAATGGTTAAGTAATAAAAAAAATCAGGTTTGCAGATATATTGTATATTAAACAGTAAGTACACCAGAAGAGTATTACATGACTAATAAGAATGTATCAAATGAACTAGCGATCAATCTATTCACTGTTCCCCGAAGCCTTCTATCCTACTAATCTTATAGTAGGCAGAAGAGTCTAACAGACTTTTTAGAGGGGGGACACCACAACATATTCCATCAGATTATCTTGGTCGGCGTGTGAACTTTTCAACCAACCATTCTAAAAAAAATTAAAGAAAAGCAATCATTTTCTACACATTTGAAAAATGCTCAAATTTAATGAAATTCATATCTCCAAGAATTATTCAGAATTATTTTTCAGTTTAATTGGTATAAAGAAGATTTCACACTTCAAAATATGTTGTGGAATGCAATTAATAAGCCAACCAAAAGTAAAAATTTGCCTCACTGTGAATTAAACTATAAAGGATTGAAGCACAAATATTGGATAAATTCATAGAATGACACAAAACATTAGTTTTAATAAAATATCATAATTAGTTGAATTTAATTAGGGAAATATGAGCAAGTTAATTGCAATGTTACAACAGTGTTTGGAAGTTTTTAGTGAATACTGATAGTCAGAAAAGAACCATATTACAATGGCTAAAACTAGTATTATTTAAAGCCATAGATATTTGTATTCATATATATATATATAGATATACACCATTGTGCAAATTAATTGAAACAACCACTTTAGTTTCCTTTCTTTCACTATATGGTCAGTTTTAGACCCACTGAAGTTTCAGGGTGTAACTGATTTCTATTTTTTCCTCAGATTAGGTCATTTGCACTAGTGTGCAGTAATATGAATCTATTTCCAGGGTGTACGATGAAATTTGTTTGGCCTTCAAAAATATTGAGTCATCCATGATTGCATCAGATTTTCATCACGCCCAGATACTATTGTCTCGACTGTTGATTAGTTGTCCTATGGCCATTGTCTGTGATGGAAATTACTCCAAGGAAGCATACAAAAATTGTAATACTGCATGAACACACTGGCAAGCTCTACCAGTGAGCAAATCAAAGTACTATAGACTCTCCCAAAAACTCTCCTTTGACTCTAATTGAGACTTTGTGGTCAATCTGCAAGGAACAACTTCATGGAATGGATATATGAAGTACTAACATGTGCAATGGAGCATGTTTCCTTGGAAAAATATGAAAAAAGTAAATAATAATGGAATTATTCATTTTGTTTAAATTAATTTGCACAATGGTGTATGTAATGTGGGCAGAGGAATCAACATTTCATAGACTTCTTCTACAGTGTTGATTCCTATGTCCATACTGTTTGTATCTACAGATGCTCTATCCCCAATATTGAACACTCTTCAAACTATAAATATAGCAAATATTAAACAATATATTTATTCATATATATATATATATATATATATATATATTTCTCAATGCACAAAAAAATCTCTTAATAACAAAATCTAAATAATAACAAATAAAAATAATAATCAAAATTTAAAAGCATAGCCCATACAGAATCCATGGTAGTTACAGCATACCCACTAGAAATTTGATACACACACACACACACACTGCATTGAATGGCCACTAAAAACACATATGTAGGAGAGAATAACGCCTCAATTTAAGAAAGACACTGTCTCGGGGATAAGAGAATTTGCAAGAGTATGCTAGGAAGAAGGACAGTGTTTGTTTTTGCAACACTGTGCTGTTTTTCAGTTGGCTGAGACTTGGACAGTTAGAAAGCGATTACTTAGATCAGTTTCTCACAAATTATTTCAGTAAAAATGACAGCGGGGAAGTTTGACCTCAAACTTATTCCCAAGTTTGACAGCTCTGCATCTGGACCATCTGTGGTCGAATGAATTGAGAAGGCTGAGCTAGTCTGTAAGAAGTGCCAGTTTAAATGTCCAGAACATGCAGTCCCTTTAAGGCTAATGGGTGGTGCATTTACTGTCTAACAGCAGCTGAGAGAGGAAGAAAAGTAGGATTTCAGTCAGATAAAATCTGTACTGTACACAGCTTTTGCCCCAGACGTTTTTCTGGCTTATGAGAAATTTCTGAGTGATGGCTCCATACTGGAGAATCAGTGGATGTCTATTTTGTGGAGTTACGAAAACTTTCCATCCTGTTTGGCAGAATGAGCAACCATGGCCTGGCATGTGCATTCATGCAAGGGTTACCAGACTGAGTTAAACACTTCCTTCACATTTTGATCCGGATGGACAAGTTGTCTATCAACCAGCTATTGACCTGAGTGTGAACAATTATGAAAGATAAAGTATTGGAAGAGAGACTGGCAGTCACAGTGGTACAAACAACACAGGATGTGACGAGGAAGCTTCCCACCAGGGATGCACATGGCTCCATAACATGGTATCATTGCAATGGCCCCAATCATTTTGCAAAGGATTGCAAGGAATCATATACTGAAAGGTGGGGACTCCGGATGCAATGTTATAAGTTCAATGCATTTGCCCAAGAAACGATCCAGTGTCAGTCTACTCCCCAAGCTCAATATGAAGGAGGTGCTACCTGCAATTGCTGTACACATGTGGAATCATGGGTTCAGCCTTACTAGACACAGTCTGTTCTCATTCACTCATAAAGCAGACTGCTTTGTCACTTTTGAAAGAGGAAGGAAATGAATGTGGAAATGTGGAATTGTGGAAATCAGCGAATCCCTAGTTGAAGATGCCTGTTGGCTGCAATCAGAATGTAAAGACAAGCATATCAACCTGGCAGAGCTCAACACAATCTTGAGAGGCATCAACATGGCACTGCAATGGAGAGCCACTATGGTGCACCTGAAGACTGATTCAATGTGTGTGCATTGAAAGGTTTCCGATATGCTGTCTGGAAAGTCTCGAGTGCACACAAAGGTAGTGACAGAAATGTTGATAAGACATTGGCTCAGCACAATCAAGGAACTGGTGGAGGAATATAAATTGACTCTTGACATAGAGCTCATCAGATCCCATGCATACTGAGCCGATCAGCTCACTAGAGTGTTTCAATATTGGCTGGGTGCAGTTTGGAAAGAACCAGTGTGCGCTGCATCTGTGGAAGAGCAGGAATCAACCCACATTCAAACCATCCATCAATGTAGTGGGCCTCCCAGTCTGAAGCGCACTTTGTATAAAAAATCCACTCTGAGGTCTCAAAAGCAGCTGTTTGGGCAGTGGTTGGAGAGTGTGAAGTGTGCCAAACCATTGACCTGACATCAGTGCATTGGAAAGCTGGATGGTTAGATGTGTGTGAAGGCCAGCATTACCTGACTCTTATTGACTCTGGCCCTAGTCTGTTTTCCATCTGGTGGCTATTATCATCAGGACACTGCCAGCATCACCCGACAGCTGGAGTCACTATTCTGTGAGAGTGGGCCACCTGCCGAGCTGCTCAACAGCATGGCATTCTGTGGAGAGGTATTTGCGAGTTTGCCAAGAACCGGGATGTCTGACTCAGATTTCAGTGTGCCTATCAACCATCAGGGAATGGCATCGTACCATCAAGTATATTGCTGCTCAATTGGGATATTCCATTATGGAGGCATTATATTGGTCAAATGTGATGCCAAAAGATGATGCAACAGCTACGTCAGCACCAGCCAACACTATACAACTATCAAACCCACATATAAGGTGTCAATGTCACACCACCAATTGAATACACAGATCCTGGAGTCTACTGAGCGGGAGATGTGGTTTGGCTAAAGACCCCACATGGTCAATGTTCAGCACAATTCAAAAAAGGAACAGTAACATGGGTCTACGGCCCACATTCAGTTCACATCAATGGAATGCCACACCATATCAGAGACCTCTGTCTGTGCCAGAGATCTGTTTTGTCAGAAGATGTTGGCAGTGATAAGTCATCTGAAATTGACTTAAATTTGCCACTGTTTTTCAATGCATGGGACAGATTATTCACCTATGAAACCAGCAGAAACAGATGCTGGAGACAATGATGAGGATGCCAGTAATGAAAGAGAGCAAGTGGGTACAAATGCAGAAGAGACAGACAGAGCCCATCCACCATTACATAAAAGTACTCAACGAAGGCCACTGTCATCCCTTTGTCATTTATGTGATCAGGAGATCAGGGAGGAGTGTAGAAGAGAATTAAACCCTATTTTAAAAAAGACACTGTCTTGAAACTATGAGATTTTGAGAGAGTACACAAGGGAGAAGGATAATGTTCATTTTGGAATGCTGTGCTGTTTTTCAGTTGGCAGAGACTTGGACAGTTAGAAAGCAATTAATTGGATCAGTTTCTCACAACATACATACATGCTAACACAACAAAAAACGAACACATGACATCTGCCCAGCCAATGAAAACAAACAACATAGAATTCAAAATAGTGAAACATCTCCGTATTTCCCTCATTCCCAAAAATTGATGATACTAAAATAACAACAAATCTGTCAAATTTGTAAAGGTTTTCACTTGTTCCTTATTTGATTACATGCACACACACTCACACACACACACACATATATATATATAAAGAAATAGAAAAGATCACATTGAGATATGAAATTGAGTCACCATGTAGTGTTTGTCCACTGTCTATATTTACAAATATTCTGTCTTTGATATTGAGTTCAAGTTTTAACTAATATATTTTTATGTATTCATATAAATATTGAATCAGATATAATATATCTGATTCAATCATTAATGCTCTTGTCAAATATTAAGCACTTTATTGGCCTAAATTCTATTCATCTTGATGTACATTAAATCATATCATTTTACAAATATTAATAAGTAGAATTATTATTTTATACATAGAAATCTTGTTATATGAAATTATGCTTGTGTGTGTGTGTAATAGTAGTAGTAGTAGCAAATCCTACAGAAATAGTCTGTCATTTTTCATACCTGATTTCATCATATTTTCAGAGAGTATATATATATATATACACACACATGTGTGAGATGATAGATAAATATGGTCATATGGTGGTATATTACAAAGTGATGTTAAGCATTTTTTTTAAATATTTTTTATGGGAATTGTTCTTTTGTTTTTATTTTAGCTTCAAGTTGAGTTATTGTTAACATTTTCCTTGGGGAATCATCTTTTCACTTGTATCTTTCCCTTCAGTTCCTGACATCTTAGTGTTGGAAGTCTTACAGTTCAAAGGCTGTTTTATGGTTTGCATGCGGTGAAGTAAGAATGGTATGATTTCCAGCTTCCTCTGCAAGCAAAAGTTTACTGCAATCATCAAGCTCTTTACTGTTTGTCAGACTAAAAATAGTTTATAAGCAGCCATTTATCAAAGTTAATATTTTCTTGCTATCTGTAGACAGAACAACAGCAGTAACTTGTCTGTATATAAGTGTGTGTCTGTGTGTCTTTCACAGTATATATATATATATATATATATATATATGTGTGTGTGTGTGTGTGTGTGTGTCTGTCCTTTCACAGTATATATATATATATATATATATATATATGTATATATGTATATATATATATTAGAGCTGGCCACTTGTAATTTGAGGATACCCATCTACATCTACTAGGGCAGCTAGTCAATCCCTATTGCAAACACTTGCTCAGGCACATTTTGTGTTTATTCAATACCCCCAGAGCCCACCTGTGGTTTATACTGCAACTATTCTGAGCAGACGTTAGTTACAGTTTCTGGGAGAGAGCATGTTATCTAGCATAATCAACAATTTGAACAAAGCCAGCACACTCAGGCCCTTGGCCACAATGACTTGTGACTTTGTGCTAACACAGCCGTCGACATCCCCAAGGGGTTCATCTACTCAATTTTACTCACAAGGCTTGGGTCAACCTGTAGCATGGTTTTCAGGTACTTTCCAAAGATGTCACAGGTTGGGATAGAACCCTCCAGTCCAATAACATCAGGAAGTCTTCTTCCTGATAAATCGATCATGGTGCCCACACATATATATATATATATATATATATATATAGAAAAACAGTCAAGAAGGAAGATTTAATTAATTTTTTATTAATTTTTTTCACCATTATAATATTTTTCCATTTTTCAGGGGTTAAAGAATATAAAAATTGTCCATCATTATTTTATTCCAAGTGCTTTCAGCTGGTTCTATAGCCATTATCAAGGATGTTGTTTTTGGTATAGTCAATTTTGTGTGTTATCTTCTACATAGTAGTTTAGCTGTGTGGAGTTCTAGCAGAGCAGTGTATGCTTTTTTCAGCAGTCACATGCTATGTGCAATTGATTGACCTGGGCATCACTTCTATATTTAGAAAAACCTTTAACACGCCATCTGCAGATGCACAGATGTCTATAAGCAGGGCTAATTTGCAATAAGGAAAATTATATTTCTGCTCTAATCCCTGAAAACATATAAAGCTTTTAATATATTATAGAAAATCGAAGACCACAAACCTTGTTGCCAATAACCAAAATAGCCCTACTATTCTAAACTAGTAGCAACCAATATAGTGTACCAATTTTAATGCCCAGTACAAGACTGTGTTACTTGTTAAAAATCAGTTAGTCATATCGGACACAGTACTACCTCCTTAAGTAGATGCCTTACATGTCACCCGACTATACTCCTGCTTTCAATCTTACACTGGTTAGCAGTGGAGACCACATGTTAAAGATTTTCTAAAAATAGAAATGATGCCCAAGTTAATCAATCACACATAGAATATGACCACTGAAAAACGCATACACTCCTCCGCAAGAACTCCACACAGCTAAACTACTATGTAGAAGATAACACACAAAATTGACTATACCAAAGATGACATACTTGATAATGGTTATAGAAGTAGCCAAATGTACATGGAATAATAATAACTACAGAAAATTTTTATATTCTTTAACCCCTGAAAAAACAAAAACATTTTAGAATGCTGGAAAAATTCAATAAAAGATTAGTTAAATCTTCCTTGCCAGCCATTTTCAATGAATATATATATATATATATATATATATATATATATATATATATATAATCTACGATTATTTTGTTCTATTCACCAAAGAACTTTTCATAAAATGTCGGCTGAAATGGTTTCCTTGAAGGTAAAACTACATCCTCCCTATTTAAATCTATTTTCTTATTCTGTGGATTCAAGTCTTCATTTGTATGTATATATATATATATATATATGTGCAACAGAAATACCTCCCATAGAATGGTAAGACATCAGTGACAATGGTGTCCTCCTCACACTAATGTCTTACCATTATATGCGAAATATTTTTGCTACATACATATTCTGTGTATATAAATATATATATATATATATATATATATATATATATATATATATATATATATATACATATATATATATATATAAAAAAAAGTGCATCATTGACTGTCATATATTTGAAAATAAGGGAGCATCCCATATATATATATATGATGATATATATATATATATATATATATATATATATATATGTATATGTATATATTTATATATATATATATATGATGGATATATATATATATATATATATATATATATATATATATGGTGGATATATATATATATATATATATATATATATATATGATGGATAAATATATATATATATATGTATATATGTATATATATATATATATATATATGTATATATATCAAAGTATATAATTGGTATACACAGAATGAATTCCAATAACCAACAATTACTATTCTTAAAAGAGTGCTCAATACAAAGTAGAGCAGATATAATTATTTTATAAAAAATTTATAACATAAGTATGTTATAAAATCACTACAAAAATAGCCATTTTGTTTCAACACACTCTGTGTCTTATCAAGTGATGGTGTTGAAAAGAAAATAAATGGTTTTAAAAGTTTCAGATTAATTAACGATCCTACACTAGGGGAGCATTGTTACAAAAAGCTAGAATAACCAATCAAAAACGAAGTACAGAAAGATTCAAAAGCTTGACAACAAAAATCCTAATATATATATATATATATATATATATATATATATATATATATATATATATATATGGATATATATATATATATATATATATATATATACAGATACACATATATATAGTTTGAAATGTCTATATTTGTAGGTGAAGTGTGCACAGTATTTGAGAGTGAGCATTTATAACTACAGACAGTGTGGACATGGAATTCAAAGTACATGGTAACAATCAGTTTTACTTCTCAATTGATTTCCAGCATTGACTCTTTTGTCCACATTATATAAGTGCATGTATATACTATGTCAGGTTTTATTATATTTTCACAGTAAAATTAGCATAATTCAATTTTGAATATATTCTAATATATATATTATAGTCTAACATTTATATTTTAGCTTACAATACTGTTTTATTAAAAATATTTCCAATAACTGATCATATGAGATTTTATTATGCAAATTGAGGTTTCATCACATTGCAAATAATAATATTATTGTTGATTATTGTTTTTGTTTTTTTTGTAACTTCAGATATATAAAAACTTCCATGGGTCATAAGAAATGTATAATCTCAAAATATACAAGATATTGGAAACTTATTGAAAAATGGGAACACAACATCAGGAATTATGAACAAGAGATAAGAGAAAAGTTCAAAAAAGGAATGGAAAACATTGGCAAGATAAGAAGAAAAAACTGGTTTTAAGAATGTCCTAAAGATTATTTAAGAAACATTAAAAGTGTAATAAGCAAGATAAGTGGATTGAAGAGTAAGAAAATATTTGAATAAGCTGATGTTATGAATATAAACGGAGAAAATATGCAGAATATTAAGAACATTAGCTAAAGATATGAAAGCAATGAAACTACCACCTTAAACATTACAAAAATAATCTTGTAAATTGAGCAAAAAAATGAATGAAAACTTATTTCTCAGTCATACTTTTAGGTGAGGAATATAAAAATACATTGGTTAGATCTGATGACTAGAGGATGGGTCCTTTATAGAAATAGTCAACCATGACTTGGATGACAACAATGCAGATGTGGAGTAATGTTTTGGCTTAGTATTAACATTCTGCTGCATGTTAAATTCAAGCAGAGTTCTAACCACATCCAGCCCCTCTGATCAGGAGGTTTTGAGGAGCATGGGACCACCTCTTAATTGCTGGTGTTCCAAAATTAAATAACATTGCATATAGCAATAATACAGAAAACAGTGGATACCCATATTTGAGAAACCATTCTGTTTATTTTAAACAGTGGTTTCAGCAAAGTTTGTTTTTGAATCAGTTCACCCTAAGCAAGGCAATAAAGCCACTAAGATTCAATGGGTTACTAAGTGTTTGAGAATATGAGAAAAAATAGTAATGAAGGAGAACAATTAAAAAACAAGTTAAACAAAGTGTTTGTTATATTCTGTTGTTTTGTTTAGTTTTTCTTTTATCAGTTGATCTATTGTTTGGAGATATATTGATAACTCATCACAATACAAGTCTCCATATCCCATTAGAGTTGTAAGAGCACCATGTGTACAGCAGCCATATCAGCAGTTGTGTTGCTTGGGCAAGTTAGCTTAACAGAACCCATCTGTGTTCAGGTTGGTTTTGAATTCAGAGTATTCCTTCTGTTAGATGGGTTGCCACTAAAAACAAGAGAGCCCAGTATACCCAGCTATTTAAATCATAACTGGATATAATGTGTGGAAATTATTTGTGAAATAGCATCTAACAAGAATTGAACTTGGCACACCAAATTCACTTTTGATATAGTTAACCATTATGCTGTCCACATCTCTATGTATTGGTAACTAAAAACTGCCTATTCATGTTACTGGTTTTCATTAAGAGTATTTGTTAATCTGTTAGTAACAACTTTTGAGAATAAGTTTTATACATTCAGTAGTAATGTTGTTGTGTGCTTGTTACCAAGCTCGATTAGTCTCCTGTTTTATAAAGTAGGATTTATATTGTGTCCTTAAAGTCTGGCCTCACAAGAAAGTAGTATAAAAGAAACCCATTAGAACTTCTTTATTTATCAATTATTGGTTTATCAGTTATAATCATCTTCTTCTAAGTAAGGTCCCTTCAGAACATGGGCGATCATGGCTCTCCACAACTTCCCATCTTTTGTAGCTCTTAGTCAGGTTTGTCTTTTCATTATCTCTCCCAATCCCTGTTCTGCCATCCATTTAAACAAGCACATTAACTATAGGTTACTCTCTGCTTTCCTCTGTTTTTCTTGCCTTCACTATGTCCTGTGAGCATCAGATTCTCCAGGTTCTCTTTCCTCATTATGTTTCCTTTAAATTTCAACAATTTATTTCTGATTCTAATTATAAGCATCCATTTTGTTTCAATTTTCCTTAAAACTTCCTTGTTACATGTTCAGTTCATGTTATTCTCAGCATTCTTCCATGGAACCCTATTTCTGTTGCCTCAAGTCTCTTCTTCATCTGTGAGAAGATTGTCCAACATTCACTGCCATAGAAGAGAACTGATATTGTATAATTTAATAGCTATTTCATTGTTTCTAATGCTTTTTCCTGTTAGCTTAGATTTTGGAAGACATCTTATTCTATTCCAATGTGCCTTTGAATTTCAGTATCAAATTTTCTGTCCTCTGTTAATGACAGCCATTTATTTCTATGAATTTTTCCAACACATTCAACACAAAACATTTTTAAGCATAGAAGTATTTGTTTTTGTGGCTTCAAATGCTCTTCTTACTTTATCCATTAGCACCAGTATTGCTCTCAGTTATCATAAGCACTGAAATGCACCCCCACCCCACCAGGAAATAATCCAAAGGTTTTAGATTTAGAGATTTTAGTAGCCATTCATTTGATTCATGTCATCCAATCCATTTAAAATTAAATTTTCCTTGTAGGACTTCCATCAATAAACATTGCAAAATATAGCAAACCCCCCATCCTCATGAAATCAAATATCTCTTCAATGGTTCAATTTTAATTCATCTACTATGTATTGGCTAAGAAATATAAAAACTAATTAATGAATCAATGTTAAACCAAAATTGTAGTATTAAATACATGTTCTATAGGATCAGATTTTTGAGACACTCTGTGTGTGTGTGTGTGTGTACACACACATTTTTTTTAACAGTAAGGTTTAGCATTTACAAGGCCCAGGAGCCACTCGAGGAGGGGAATTACGAGGCCATTTGTGCATATAGGAGTGGAAGATAACAGTTAACACTACCTTTGAACAGGTTAAGATTGTAGTGATCGGAGAAACATCCTGTTGGGAGTCGGTTACACAGGATAGTGGTTCATGGAAAGAAGCTGTTCAGGTGGGAATGAGGGTGGTTTGCTACTATATAAATGGCATATTGTGTTCTTGCCATGAAGGTTTGACTTAGCAGAACCAGGGAATGTAATTCATCTGAGCACATTCCATAGAAGTAGCAAAAGAACAGCATGAGGTTTGCCACATCTCGTCTGTAGGAGAGAGGGTGGAGAATAATTCATCATTCACAAAGGCTTGGAGACTTTTTTTGGACTCAAGGCTGAAGAGTGAGGTATGGGCTCTCATCTCTCACCCCAGACATGATAACAGTCCTCCATTTTTGGCCTGATCTGGCTCTTGTAAAAGTAGAGGATAGCAGGAGGAGTCAGGTACTTACTGGAGCAGTACAGAGAGCTAACGATTTTACCTGCATCCTTAGAAATGGATCGTATGTACAAATTCCACTTGAGGTTGTGTGTGAGTTTGAGACCCAATAGCCTTTCAAGGCACAGTGCATCCCAGAGAGGACATCCATTCATTCTGATTGGTGGTAGTTTGGGGTCAGATCGGCAATGATGGAATGTAACTAGCTTGGCCTTCGAGGTATTAAATGTAACCAGATAGTTTTTACCCCATTGATCAAAGGAGAGATCAGTTGCCAATCTCTAACCATCAAGAGTTTTAGAGTTGTGGCTGTATTTCATCATATCATCAGTATAGATCTGAGCATATTATTAGGCAGATCATTGATGTAAATCAAAATATGGGCTGGTGCAAAGAGTGATCCCTGGGAGATGCCAGGGCTAATTAGGGCTCTGGATGACTGATCAATAATAACTACTTTCAGTGACCTACTTATTAGGAAGGATTTTATGAATGAGAAGACCCTGCCAGTGATGCCATAATTGGAGAGCTTATGTAGTAAACTTTTATGCCACACCTTGTCAAAGGCTTTTGAGATATCTAATGCTATGGTTTTTGAGGTATGTTTGTTGTCAAGAGCTTCACTGATTCTGTGAATGATGCTAGGACGTCAACAGTAGACTGGGCTAATCAAAACCCACACTGCTCATTGCTGAAGTTTTTCTTTTCTAGGTGCTTGACAATCTTCTTATTGATTATAGCCTCAAAAAGCTTATATATATATATATATATATATATATATATATATATACTTCTAACAAAAATTACACAAAATTCACAATCTTACCTTCTAAGACTCTTTCCACTAAACTCACAAACATAAACATTACTAAATAAAAGAAGTGAATTAATGATAACATGTAGACATAAAATAAATATCTTTTGAAAAATGTTAAACCATATTGATATCAGTATTTGCCATCACTCCTCATATTCTTTTAATACTTATGCATATGTATGTAGTTGTGGACATATATTCTTATATATTTATATATGGGAATTATATATGGGAATTATATTGAAAATATATGTATAAGATGTGTATAAATTGTATTTAAATTCTATTTATAGGATATATTAGAGTGTATATATATATATATATATATATATATATATATATATATGCACACACGTTTAAAAGCCACCCTATCAGACAGCATTTAAGCTAACTCATGCAGAGGACCTTTATTGCACTTCATCACAATAGGTAGGGAGCAGTAGATGCAATAGGCAACAATAAACTACAGAAGAACTAAAAAAAATTGTTGCATTTAAGTATTGCATTAATACATAAGCTTAGCTTTTAAAAGTTCAACAACAATGCTTCTGCCGCCACTTAATTTGAAGACAATTTGACATATATATGTAAGTCCTTACTTTCCATACAAACAACAATTATTTTTATTTTTTTACTGGATGTGACTTTTGCTGGATTTTGCAATTAATTTCAATTATTCCCAAATTTATTTCCAAATTATAAAAATTGTCATCATACAAAAAAATCACATAAAAATAATTGCAGTAACTTGGGAATTCAAAATTTCAGGATTGTGGGTCCAGCTCGGAATGTTTTTAATTTGCTCATGGAGTCAGCCTGATTCCAGTATAGTATGATATGTTGGGCTTCAGATTCTAGGAGTACAGTTGAAAAATGTGACACACTGACATTCACATTTTATATATATATATATATATATATATATATATATATATATATATATATATATATATATATATTTAAAACTTGGATATGTATCCATTTGTATATTTACTTACATTAGTTGTGTAACAATATATATATTTATAAGTTTACGATTGTGTGTATGTAAGTGTATTTCTTTTTAATCTATGTGTTTTTGTATTTAAAGCATTTTTACATAAGTAAATGAACTGCTCCACTATCTTAGCAGTAGGTTATAAATATCAGTCAGTTTCTATGCTTGATGATTACCACATGCATGAAACCAAGAATTGTTCAAACTGTAGAAAATACAAAAGCATAACTTCATCCAGTTGTAAAAAAAAAGATTAAAAATAATGGAAGCTTTGATAATAAAAAAGAAAAGGCCAATACACAATATTAGCTATGAACAAGGCCACAGTGTACTGACTGTCTTCAGAAAATAAAGCATCTCTTTAATTCTAGATACATACACACAACCAATAAATCCAGTTAAAAAGTAAAAATAAAATCATCCTTGATAATGGCTAAAGACATAGATGAAAGCACTCAGAATTAAAGAACATTTGGACAGTTTCTACACACTCTGTGTCCAGAAAAGAAAACATTTGTTTGAACACAAGGAAAATTAAATAAAAATCTTAATTGCAGTAGCTTGTCTGTCGTCTTTACTGAAACACGTATATATATATATATATATATATATATATATATAAGAATGGGTAGGATAATATATATATATATATATATATATATATGGGTAGGATAATATATATATATATATATATGTATGGGTAGGATAATATATATATGGGTAGGATAAAATATATATGGGTATATATATATATATATATATATATATATATATGGGTATATATATATATATATATATATATATATATATATATATATATGGGTAGGATAATATATATATATATGGGTAGGATAATATATATATATATATATATATAAGAATGGGTAGGATAAAAATATGTACATACATGCAAAAATACTGGAGCAAGAAATTAATTTTACCTACCACACCAAAAAAAGACAAAACAGGTCTTTTTTAATTGAGAGAACTTTTAATGCCTTGCATAAAAACAGCTGATGCTAACCTCCAGGAGAGTGACTCATTGCACCTTCTCAGACTAATGTTTTCTATTGACATGAAGTAGAAAGATTATATTGAATCAAATGCTAGCTCTGCTGTTAGGAATGTTGGTTCTTCATGTTGTGCTAGACAATTTTTCTCACCAAAATCTATCTTACACATAAGTCAATCATTTGTCCATGCTTTGAATATTGTTGCCATATATGGTCTGCTGCTCCTGCTATATATTTAGAGATTCTTGATAAAATACAAACATCTGTAATGTTACTGGTCCTGAACTGGCATCTTGGCTTTAGTCACTTTTCAACCATCATGATATGGCTTCCCTCTACCTTTACTAAAAATACTTTCATTGTAACTGTTTTGATGAACTTTCCTCTATGGTACCTAGACTTTATGAATTTAAGTGCTGAACTAAATTGGTAGCAAGTTCTCATCATTTTACAGTTGAAATGGCTAGATGTAACTAGATTTTATACTAAAAGGTTTTCTATCGCACTTCTTGCTTGTGGGACTCTCTTCCATCTTATTACTTCAAATATTATTGCTTGTTAACATTGATCTTCAAAAGTTTAAGTGCAATATCAATCATTATCTTTGGTTTTCTTAATTCTTTTTCTTTTATTGTTCTCTCTCCTTAATAGCATTATTTTCCTCATATTCACTCACACTCAGTAACCCCTTGAATCTTAATGGCTTTATTGCCTTGCATAAGGTGAAATGATTAAAAAATGTAATATATAGATATATATAGGAAGAGTGCTCTATTCCTTTATAACAGAGAAGTGTTACAAACGTGCATATGGTAGCACAGGACCAACGAACCAACAATACTACCAGTGAAGCAAAAGAAAAAGAAGTCAAAAATTGTAATGTAAAATTCTTTTGCCAATATAACAGATGTGAGTGGAATGTATTTGTGCAGCTGAGGTATGACAATTTTAAATGTGGGTAGAGTTCTTAAGGCCTGGAGTTGATGTGTTTGATGAGTCAGTTGGCTGAGGTTATGTTGGGAAATGCCTGAGGTGGTTTAGTGCAGCTTGATCAAGCAGAAATGTCTATTAATTTCAGATACTGCTCAGACAGGAGAACAAATGTAAACAGCAATAACCAGCCTGTAGGCAGTGTGAAAAGATAACAAAATTGTTGATATGTGGTTCTTTAGTTAGCATTGGTAAGGTCTGGAGTTGATGGATTTGTCAGGTCAGTTGACCAAGGTCACAGTGGTGATGATAAGAGAGACCTAGCATGTGATAGTAAAACCACAAATCTGTTTGCCATTACTGTGGATGTGTAAGGAGAGTGAGTCTTTGTAAGGCTTGTTGGTGGATTTGACAGGTTGATTGACTGAAATCATGGTTGTGACATCAAGAGAGGCATTGAATCTGATTTTACCAATACATAGAATGTAAGCAGAATGTCTCTTTGGGCATGGTATGGGTATTTGGAGAAGATTTGATCTCAAGTGGGTAGGTATGCCAGGTTAGTTGACCAAAATCATGGTGGTGATGTCAAGATTCTGCTGGTGTCAGCAACTGGCTTGTTGGCCACATTCTATGTCGGTCATTTATGACGAGCTTTCATTTAAGTAAATTTGGTGGATGTCAGGCTCATCTTTTTTTTGGGCAGCATCATTCATGATTGGCTTCTTATATATTGTATTTTAGATTTTTGTGAGGATTTGTGATGTGGACCAGATGTGATGCTCAGCACCTCTGTGCAGAAGACAACTTTTTTATTTCAGATTTTACTTTTTCAGCACTCACATCTGGCTAACATGTAGAGTGAAATCTAATTTACAATGGAGTATAACACCAAGAAAGGTAAAATGTTGTGCAAATTTACCATAGATGATCTAGTGATCAAACCATTTTGTATATACTTTCACCTTAGTAAGCTTCTTTCTCTATTAATTAAAGTAGCATTTTTTTAAAATCAAAACTATGTTCAAACTCATTACAGTGAGCAACTAACACATTAAGTGTGTTGTTTTATAAAAGATACCTTTTGGGTAATGTTGTAGCATACCTATGGACAATAATGGGTATGTCCCCATTTGTATAAATACAGTAATAAATACTTTATATGTGTTGTTCTTGTCCTAAGTATTATCATTCATTATCAACCTTCATTTAATTATTCTATTTAGTAACCTTCCCTAGGTTACAACACTTAATTACACTTGGGGCTCATAGTGAGTGAACATTAGTATAAAAAACGTACTTTACTCACATTTTGACATTTTTACCTGAAATGAATAAGTCAATTTAAATTATGAAAACATTAAAGGGACTTTTTCATGTTGCATAGACATTATCAAGTGATCTTGGATGTTAATATTCCTTTTATGTAAACATTGATTACATTAAATGAAAATTAACTCTAAGACAAACATTTTAACACAATTAAAACAAATTTCATTTTTATATTATTTATAGTCAATTATATGCCAATCACTTATCCTAACAGAATCACAATTTCACTTTGGATTTGACAAATTGACAATGATCATATATACCTTATTGTTGTAGCATACCTACAGATAATAATGGGTATATCCCCATTCGTATAAATATAGTAGTAAATACTGTATGTTGGTCGGCAGTTGGAGATTCATTGTGGAATTCACTTGACTCACTTCTAGCAGTAGACTACTTCTTCTACATGCTGCTAGTGAATCTTAGATGTGTTGTTCTTGTCCTGAGTATTATCGTTCATTACCAACCTTTTTGTGATTATTCTATTCAGTAACATTCCCTAACTTACAACATTTACATATAATCTTTTATTTAAATTCTTGAAGGTTTCTCCTATGTATTCCTTGTAGCATGTAGAGTGAATCAGAAAGATATCTAATTTCCAGTATAACAGCAGGATATATATATATATATATATATATATATATATATATAATATAATATAATATAATATATATATATATAATGTGCACACTGAGTGTATGTTATATGTTAAATAGCAAGGTAGACTGATCCCTCTAGCCTCGACTGGCAACTCATCTAGGGGAAGGAAATCTCTGAATTCTATAATCAAATCATATTTGTAGGTAATGTGGGAGCTCAGTTCTAAACTATGAACTTTTAGGCACTTATACATCAAAGATCAATGAGACAGACCAGTATATGTACATATCCTCACACAATTTACATTATAATTCTTTGCGCATATATATTCTGGGGTTTATGGCCTCATCATGTTGAAACACTGGTTCCTGTATGATCATTAGATAAGCAACATCAAGCCTGGTCAGTACCTAGATGGGTGACCACTAGGGAATATCAAGTTAGTATATGCAGATAATGGCTCAGAATTGTTAATCAGAGTCCTGAGTTCCAATTCTCACTGGGATCATTATATTCACTTAGGCACAGATATCCTTGGAAAAGGTATGAATCCACTTCTTCTCTCTCAATCTATGGGTGAATTAGCAATACTTTTATTACTAAATTATTATTATCTCTAAAAAAATTCTTACAAATTAAACATATTTCTTGGCGTTAAAAAAGCTGCAAAGGATTGTTTAGCCATAGTAGATGAATTAACCAACTAACATATATATGCTCTTGCAAGCATATTTATATAGATACACTAAGAGATATGTAGAAATACATTTATTTAAATAAGTGAATGTTTGTCAGCACATGAAGGTCATGTAATCTCTCTTTAGAGAAATTTTATCAAGAACACAAATAAAAAAAAGATTCTAATGAGTTGAAAATGTCATTTTACCTGAAGAATGAAAGGGAATGAATTGGAAACTACAAATGGCAGAATTCAAAATGATTCACTGTCAACAGAGGTATGATTGCATGATCAAAATGCTCTGTTCCAAATATAATGTCTCTCTCTACAGAAACATGAGAAGGAACTATGAAAAAAGGAAGGAAATCTTTCTCAGCTTATATGATAACATTTAGCATAAAGATTCTGAAAACCCCAGATTCAAGCCAATAAAAAAATTCTACCGACACAACATCCAAAACAAGAATGGCTTCCTGGATTTGAATAGGGAGCATAGTTATAATTTTCTCTTTGACTCCATTCCAACTATTTTTCTCTTTTTAGTCACAAAGCCATATTTCTTGATTCAGCTGACAGGAGTTGTAAAGCTGGTTTAGACCCAGGAATTTCTGCCTAGAAAAAATGAGTTGGTTCTGCCAAGATTGTCAATTGGTGGAATATGCAAACTTTCTCACAAATACTTGCCATTAGGAAAATCAATTTACAATGAAACAATGAACAATACTTTCCTTCCTGCTTTTATAAAAGCTGAAGACTGTCACTTCTTAAAGATCTTGTTTGCAACAGAGCCAACTTGTTTAGTTCTGCTTTGGTTCATTTTACAAGCATTAAGTTTATAAAATGGAGCTTTTTATCAAGTGTCCAAATTGCTTTATCAATAACAAAGAGGTTGGCAGCCTTTATTCAAGTATAAATAGAACAAAAGTCACAAACTTTTGATCAATACTGCACAATTGGTGATCATTTTAAGGTCAAATGATACATGAAGTCGGGGTGATATTCAAAGCAAAATCAGAATTTTCATAGTGTTTCTTCTGTATTTACAAAAACTAATTTTTAAAATTTTAATGCTATTTATTCCATTTCAATATTTTATATATAATTCTTTTTTAAAGCATAATGTTTTATTTGAATTTATTGAAATTATTTTGAATTTAAATTTATTAATATTTAGGTTTATATCAAATAATAAATTTAACACAACGCTTCGGCCTTTGTACACTTCGGCCTTCTTCAGATGGTTGGAATGTCAAACTGAACCCTTTATTTCACTCACTGGAGTAGACTGTTCTAGTTTCACGTGCCATGTCTAAGTTATCTCCTGTTAATTCCTTTCTCAAAGTTCTCCACTGCCTTAAAGAGGTATTGAACTCACACTCTTTGGGTCCTGTCACTGGATCTAACTAATGCCTTTATCCACTGTGTAATGTGTCTTTGAGGACACATGGCACAATGAATAAAGATGTTAGTCCTTAAGGACACATGGCACAGTGGATAAAGGAGTTAGTTAGATCCAGTGACAGGACCCAACAAGTGTGAATTCAATACTTGGTGAAGGCAGTGGAGAACTTTGCAAAGGGAATTAACAGGAGATAACTGACATCCATTAAACATGGCACATGGAACTAGAACAGTCTACCCCAGTGAGTGAAATAAAGGGTTTAGTTCGACATTTCAACCACCTGAAGAATGCCGGAGCATACAACAGCCGAAACATGGCGACAAAGATGAGAACCATTGTCCAAATAATCTAAATAGTGTACATAATAACTCATCTCAGAAATATAGACAGATAATAAATTTAAATTGCTATTTTTCCCTCTTGGAACATAAATCAATTATATAACAAGGACATGTAATTTGACAAGTAGCATTTAGAAATAAAATGTAGTAATAATAAACTAAATTACATGATAATAGAAAGCTAATGTTTCATTCATACTTATGTACTCATTTTTTTATTTTAACATTGTTTCAGTGTGTAATCATAATATAATCATTTTTATTCATATATTTACTGTTGAACTAACCAGAGGCAAACATAGTTCCATTCTAATAGTTTCTTTACAAGCACTTCTCGCTTGTGGAATTCCCATCCAATGTGCAAAAAATTAAATGCAATATCAATCACCTTCTTGTGTCTTTCTAAACCTTGCTCTTATATTGTACTTTCTCTTCACTTCTCACATTCTTTTTTGCTTCCAGAAACACTTTGTTATCTTGTGGAATTATCTCCTTGCTTGGGATGAAATTATTAAAAAATATACATATATATATTTAATTCTGGTATCTTCAGCAATGTAACATGTTAAACAGGATTTTTTTGTGTTTTAACATTATTTAATCATTTATAATCATATATATTTCATTCAGGAATCATCAGGAGACTAGCATGTCAAACAAGAGTTTTTATAATTTAACACTATTTCTATTTGTAATCATAATTTAATTATTTATCTATATAATAAATGCCAATGTAATTGTGTCACACTTTTTTCAGTTAAAGGGATACAACTCTCAATAGCTTATCTTCATCTATATAATAAATGCCAATGTCAGTGTAGTACACTTTTTCAATTAAAGGGAATACAACTCTCAATAGCTCATGTTACAGAAAATTTGGATTCCTTAGTTTTCATTACTGCAATTGTATTTGGTGATTTTTTACATGATTTTTTGTGATGAATATTTTTGTACGGTAACAATTTTTATAACTTGGAAATAAATTTGGGAATAATTGAAATTAATTTCAAAATCCAGTGAAAGACACCCATGAAATAAAAATAATTGTTTGTACAGAAAGTAAGGGCCTATGCACATCAAATTGTCTTTAAATTAAGTGACAGCAGAAGAATTATCATTGAATTTTTAAAAGGTAAGCTTAAATATTAATGCATTATTTAAACACAGCAATCAATTTTGAGTTCTCTTGTAGTTTATTGTTGCTTATCGCATCTGGCAGCAGTATGCATTGCAAAAAGAAATCTCCACCAACAGAGGACCAGATTGCAATCAAAAGAACCAAGGCTGCAGTGAGGAAAAGAAAGTCACATGCAAATGAGAACCCAGATCAAATGGCAGCCAAGAGAGCTTCCAATGCTGAGAATATGCAAAGACTTAGGGACTCACAAACTCCTGAACAAGCTGAAGGCCTAA
Source organism: Acanthosepion pharaonis (assembly GCA_903632075.3). Lineage (NCBI taxonomy): Eukaryota > Metazoa > Mollusca > Cephalopoda > Sepiida > Sepiidae > Acanthosepion > Acanthosepion pharaonis. The sequence goes on from CAHIKZ030005569.1 coordinate 2,268,350, forward strand.
TTAAGAGCTCTCTGCTAGCTAGCTTAACCGGTGCCAAATAGGGTGGCTTTTAAGCTAGTAATCATATATATCTCATTCTGGTGTCATCTTGGGGATATTTGTGTCAGACAGATGTCATTAGATATTAATTTCAAGCATTAAGTTATGCAGCAAGCACCTGGTGAAAAATGGAAAAATAACCACAAAAGCATTATGTTTAAAATAACAAAAATGAATATAGTAGTCTGAGAATCAGTATCTGTCATAGCATGAATGCTATCAAGCTTCCCATACAAATCAGTGTGCTTAGTAGTTACTACTACTCTTTTTAGGTGTTCAATACTTGTGCTGCAAATGATTTGTAGCCATCACTTGAAAAAAAAGAAGCTATAGAGACTAATGAAAACCAACAAAGAATTTATAAACACAAAAAAAAAACTGTCTATTATATTACCTACAAAATGCTTAACTTATGAACTTATAAAAAGTTTAGTTAATCTCAATATAAAAATTATCACAAATGCTTACAAAATTATTAAAAACAACTAACCTTACATTAGAAGCAGGGGTTTACCAAACAGAATGTAAACAATGCCCCAGAAATATATTTGGGATATATCTGGAAAATGAAAGAAAAGAATGCAGAAGCATACAATAGACTTAAAATTAACACTCTCAGTGCACTAGTGTAACACTGGAACTTTTGTGATCTAATTTTTTACTGGAAAATGACATTTTATTAAAAAAATAAAGATGATCCATTCAAACTAAGATGCACTGAAAATGTCATAATGTATGAATCCCTCTGCAGTTAATATATACAATCAAACTTTTTCCAACTATTATCACCTGTTAACATTAAACAGAGATGTTTGGCATGGAATCTGTTGTGTCGGAAAACTACCACCCCTCTTGAAGATGAACTTGTCTACGTCTGTGAACAAAGACTTTAAATAGTGGCATGTCAGTTGACATGGGGAAGATAGATAGACAGAGAAGTTCTTAGCTGAGCTAGTTATTGACTACTCAGGCGATTTCTGTACCTTTTTACCAACTTATTAAAACCCTTTTTATTGTTACGTGTTATTTCGCATTTGTCTCTACTAACCCCAAATCAACATCATAACAGAATCACTTGTGTAAATGTTAACTATGTGATTTAATTCAATAATTTATAAATTTTTTTTGTACTTTTTTATTTTATTTTTATTATATTATCTTTTAATCTTATCACCCCAAGAATGGCAGTAAAGCTACTAAGACACCAGAATAAGAATAAGAAAAAAGAGAAACATTATTAAGAAGTAAGAACAATAGAAGAGTAATCAAGAATACAATATATAACAATTGACATTGCATTTAAATTTTTGAAGATCAAAGTTAACTGGAAAGCATGGAGCTGGAACATAGTTCCACAAGGGAGAAAGTTATGGCTCTTGAGTCTCCAGATTTTTCTTGTATGTGCTTCCAACTTTCACTATTAATCTCAGTCAGTTATCACTTCTTCCTTTATCATCCCTACTTCTTCTCAGGACTGTTGCTTGCTAGATAGAATTTCTGATAGTATAGATACTATTCATCTGCAAATATCTTTGTATTTGGTAACTTCAGTGCTCATCATAGCAAGTGGCTTCATCACTCTAATGCTACTGATCTCACTGGCATCCAGTCTTTGAACTTATCAATTGCCCAATTTCTCACTCAAATAGATTTCCTTACTCGTTTCCTTAGTAATTCTGATATATGCACTTCTCTACATGATTTGTTCCTTATATCCTCCCTAGAATCATGTTATACTTTTTATCTCTATCCTCTTGGCAACCTTGACCATGCCGTATTGTTTGTAGATATTTCTTTCCGTTACTTCTGTTCTTTATGTTACCAACACACTGAGACACATTTTGTGATTTTTCTTTACAATGCTGCATGCAATGATATTTTTAATCTTCCTACTACAAATTGTCTCACTGAGGCCTCTTCCTGGGTGAAAGCTGGCATCAAGCTTTTATGTCATCACGAAAATACTAAGTGAAACCACAATCTTTTCCTTTGTACACTTCTGCTTCCTGTTCAGCCACTATAGCCCACAGGAATCACTTCTTCTGGCCATACTAATGTACCAATCATAACAGACACCTTTTTGTATCATAATGAGTGTAAGCGTGTCCTCAATAAGGCAAAGTCACTATTCACTGATAGAATGAGACACTGTATACCTTGCTGCTTCTTGTTTTCCAGTTTGTTGGAAATCCTCTTCTGTAGTTCCTATCTTTAAGAACTTGTGAAGGTATATTCACTAACGCCATGTGGTTATAAAAATTGGGCTTGTGTTCATGAGGAAAAACAGAACAAACTAATGTATATAATAACAATAAAAAACATAGTAAATTGTATGGTAATTTCATACAATTTTATTTTTGTATTTGTGTGTATTGGTGTGTTTTACATTATAATTGTGATAAGGATCATGTTATAAAAGGGAGTAAGTCACTCCATAATGTCACAAGTCCTATTATGGAGGGTTTTTAAACACGTGTTGTCATCCCAATAATTCTGGGCAAAGAGATTGAATTTCATATCTCTTGGCGAGATGTTCGTATTTCTGGCAGGAACAGTCCCTGTTGCATGCTGGGAGCAATTTATTATTTTTATTTTTTATTTATTTAATTTATTTTAAATGAGGTTTAAATTTTATTTTATTCATAATTTTCATTATTATTATTTTATATTTTATTTTCATCTATAATAAAAACAATGTTCCCACAAAATCTAGTGAAGTTTCTCACCCCTCAAATTATCATCCTCTTAGTCATTTACCTCTAATTAAGTAATTGGGGGTCTAATTAATGCTGAATTTGTTAAGTACCTCACTAAATATGGCTGGCCTTCTTTCAGATAAAGAGAATGGTTTTTTGTTTAGCTAGGTCTACTGTTGATGTGTTAATTTGTCTATCGTTTTAGATAAGAATGTGCAAAGCATATAGTCTAGGAAGAGATTAAATAGATTTGGGGCTCTCATTTCCTCCTTGATATGCATCAAATGAGATTTGACCTGTTCCAGTATTGAGTTTCTTATATGACATGTATGGAATTGTGGACCATTATAGTTCTTCTATCAAATTTACATATTCAGTTGATTCAAAACTTGAAAGGCAGTTTCTAATGGATGAAAAGACGTCGTCTCTATTAATGTGGTTGTGTGCTGCTGTGAGGTTTAAATAGTAGGTATATAATTTCCTATTGGATAGTTAAGCAATTTCCTGGAGTTGTTTGATGACATATTTTCCATTATTATAACCCTTACCAGATCAAAAACTGATTTTCATATAATGGTGAGAGTTTATTTAACACAATGTTTATTAGTACCTTTACCATAATGGATCCAATTGAGTTAGAGTGAATAGAGGGAAAGAAAGATAAGGGAAAGTAATACGTGACATACCTAGCAGGCTTAAGCAAGTGGATGACAGAACAGGGTCTGGGAGAAGTAGCAAAGGGACAAAACATATTGAGAGCTATAAGGGATAAGGAGAAGTGGAGCGCCATGATCACCTACATCCTGAATGGATACAGCACATAAAATAAGAAGTGCATTCAAGTGTGATACATCTCACTATTTTGGGATGCACTTCTGATTCCAGATTTTCTTCATTAAATTTTGAAACTCATTTCTAAATTTGGCAAGAGGGTATGCTAAGTTCAGCCTCAATGTCAAGCGATGCTTTTTTATTGTTTAACTTTTTATAGCTTTCTTTACATATATTTTGCTATTGCAATATATGTTCATATTTCAATGTCACATTTTCCATCTTCTGTTAAAATCTTCCCAGGTATTTAAACTTCTGTGATTGTTTGATGTTGATATCTTCAGGTAATATTTGTCCCGATGAGGAAATAAAAAAATTACAAAAAGCCCAACAAAAGTAAAGTAAAGAGGGTTTGGAGAATTTGGCACTCACAAGGCAAGAGCAAGAGGAGCAGAGTGAAAATCAAGTAATTTACCTAATGAGTAAACAAATGTTAGAGCATTGAACTTGCCAACATGAGAGTAAAACTTTATTATAATCAAAAGCTGTTTATGGAACTTGTAACATTGTATAACTATTAAATAAGCCCAAAATTCCATTCACTCTAATGATTAAATATATAGTGACATAACAAGTTCAAAAATTATATATATAGTGACTTTAAAAGTTCAAAATTTCATTCACTCTAATGATTAAATATATAGTGACATAACAAGTTCAAAAATTATATATATAGTGACTTTAAAAGTTCAAAATTATATTCACTCTAATGATTAAATATATAGTGACGTAACAAGTTCAAAAATTATATATATAGTGACTTTAAAAGTTCAAAATTACATTCACTCTAATGATTAAATATATAGTGACGTAACAAGTTCAAAAATTATATATATAGTGACTTTAAAAGTTCAAAATTACATTCACTCTAATGATTAAATATATAGTGATGTAACGAGTTCAAAAATTATATATATAGTGACTTTAAAAGTTCAAAATTACATTCACTCTAATGGTTAGAATGTATAGTGACTTAACAAATGTTAGTTGGGGAAAAATGCAATTGGTATTCATTATTATACTTTAGTAATGACTGCATTTGAACCCAGTATCCAAAAAAAGTTTGGGGTCCTCATTGTATCAATGACTTTAGAGTAATCTCACCACTCATTTTATGCATTGACAAGCTAAATCATTTGCTAGGAAAGAAATTGATGATTAGATAGGAAATGGTGTATTTTGAACTAAAATTTGTTTCTGAAGTTTGTGCACTGAAAATCAGAAAAAGGAAATTGCCAATGATCAGGAATTAAGGCAAGCTTTATAATATAAATACACTGTAAATCATTTTATGATAGAAATTCAATGCTAACAATGTTACTATATATAATGTAGGAAAATTATTGTTAGTCAGGTTGAAATATTACTCACAGAATAGAACTTTGTTAGGTGCAATTATAATTAATAGTTTTTATTTGATTTTTAATTATACTGCACTTTGTTACAGAATGTTACATATTTTTCTTTGAAGGCAGAAAGTGTTTGCTTTTTTTATTTTAGCATTTCTATGGTTTCATTGACATTTTAACATGTTTTTATGGTGCCATATTGATATTTTGATACTTTTATGGATCAATGTGATTTTAACATCTTCATGTCTTTGTGTATATATTCATTGGTATATGCATATGTGCATATATAATTACATATAAAGAAAACGACTATAAAGAGTAGACAGGCACATTATATTTTATTAAAATTGTAATAACATGGTTGATACTGTTAATATTTCAATGTTTATTCATAGCATCAAAATAACAATACATTTTTTAAATTCTTTAAATTTTTAAAAAGTGCTACAATAGCCTATTTAAGAATGCTCTCAAAACCACAGCAAGTACACCTACAGAGCAACAGAAGTGAGATAAAAGTTTTGCCCCAATTAACCTTTTACAAAATCACTTTAGCCCTTCTATGAACACCTTTTCTCTTTCACTTAATTGTTACCATTTTTGTTATTAAATTGCACTCAAATTGTTAGACATTGTTTTTAATTTTGTTTTCTTGATACAACAGCAAAGTTTTGTTGACCTTTTCTTTTCTTTTGTTTGACCTCGGCTGCAACATCACCTTCCCCTTATTGTAAAGGGGATGAACAGTAAACACCTTTTACTGTCAAATCAAGACCAGCAATAACCATTGAAACAGCAAGAGAAAGAAAAAGGATTTAAAAATAAAAATGATAGAAATAGGAAAATAAAAAGAAAAAAGAAAATTTGAAAATAAATAAATAGAAATAGGAAAGTAGGAGTTAGAAATTTTTAAAAAATTCCTACAATTTTTAAATGTGAAGATAAACCAGATAATAGATATAAAATCTTAGAAAAATTCATTGCTGAGTAATGAATAGTTTTGTAGACAAGAGATATCAACAACTCAATCTGCGGATACTCGCACACATCATTCTGACAAAGGACACATGAAAGAAAAGCCTTGTGTCAAGGAATAACAGTGACAAGACTTAGATATTTCATCAGTCAAATAATGTATGTAACAATTTTTATCATAAGAACATTTGTAACCAGCTATTCACCTTCCCATTGGGCCATATTCTTGATATTTCCTTGTCACACACAAGTCTGATAGAGAATGTCATTTGACTAATTTACTTTTCTTAGGTAGGTGACAAGAAATATCCATCATAAAGTTTTAAAATATTGAGAGGAAAAAAAGAAAATAAATAAATTCCTGAGAAAGTTGACAGAAAGAAAATAAATTCACACCAAGAGAAGTGTAAGCAGTTACATTTATGTCTAAAGTATGCAACTTAATATTTAAAGAAATACATCCTTAGAAGAATTTGTCTAAGATAAAGACTCCTCTCAGAACTACAGTAAGTAACGTGTATATATTTGGGCATTTTGGTTCATGTCTATAATTATGTATTTATATATACAAATATATATATATATTATTGAATATGACAGAAAAGAAATATTTTGTTAATTTCTTATGCAGTTTCTCTTTTTTATATATATGGCAAATGAATGTTTGGTACAAGACTATATAGAAATTTTTCATAGTTTTTTCATTTGTTCTAGCACTTTTGATCATTCTCTGTCCATCCTCAAGAACAAAGCAAATACCTGATGGAAGCCATCACTGCCCACCATGGACAGTACAGTGGTCAACTATGAGTCCTTAGTAATTGAGATCTGAGATATCTGGCTAGAATTGTCTGTTTTAACAGACAAGCAACATTGGCACAAAAACACATTAATTACAGGAAGTACCAGGAATATATCCAGTAGGTCAGTTTAGTGTTCTTTCACTTCCATGGGATATGGGCACAGAAGGCCCATCAGGTTACCTTTGCTAACTCTCCATAAAAACTGGAAACAACACTTCTCTTGGTCCCAAGACATCATCAATTGGATTTTAAAAGCTGGCAATGTATTGTCTGATGAGTCATGATTCTTGTTGTTTCAAGTTGATAGTATGGTTCCAGTATTCCTAGTGTCAACAAGGCAATGTGCAGGCTGCTGCTGGTTCTATAATGTTGGTGAGTGTTTTTGAATATCATGGGTTTTGTTCACTTGTCCACCGAAACATGTCACTAACCAGTAAACCCAACACTACATTATTTCAGGACCATTTACTTCCATTTGGAAACTCTATGTAGACAAACAAATATATGTTATTCCAGTAAGATAATGCACTGTGTCAATGGATTCAAGTTGCTCAGAGTAAGTTTGAGTAACATTCTGTATATTTCCACTGGATGCAACATCATTTATCATTGATAACTGTCCAAACTTATCTGATATTTATAATAACAGATAACTTTGGACAGTTTTCAAGACCACATGACTCAACATCATCTTCAGAAGGTTTCTGACCATTTATGGAATCAATTTCGCGTTGAGTAGCTACATTATGCCAGTTTTCAGAGGTCTCCTGTATAATACTAGGCACCAAAGCAAATTGTTCAGATTGAATGTCAAAACTTCAAATGGAGTAAAAGAGTATTAAGGTGTAAAAACATCTTTATTAATGAGAAAAGAAATATTTAATCATTTATAACATTCCACTGACATGAAGTGGAAATATTTTAATGTAACAATTGCTAGGCTTGCTGCTTGGAATGTTGTTGCAGCTGTGTCGTGTGAGACGATTTTTCTCCCAGAATCTATCTTACACATTTATAAGTCTACCATTCATCCATGTATTGAATATTACTGCTACATCTGGTCTCATGCTTCTGCTATATATTTAGAGATTCTTGATAAAATATAAAGAAGAATCTGCAATGTTATTGGTTCTAACCTGGCACTTCTGCCTCAATCACATTTCCAGTGTTGCAACATTGCTTTTTCTATAAATATTTTCATGGTAATTGTTCTGATGAGCTTTCCTCTTTGGTGCCTTAACCTTGCAAATTTGTATTAAATTGACTGCTAGAGTTCTTCATTTAATGTTTGAAATGGTTAGATATAACCATAAGTACAATGCTAACAGTTTCTTCTTTTGTGGAACTTTCTTTCAGTTTCTTACTGTTGTGGAGGTGAACACCCCTCTCCAGAAGAGGACTTGGACTCATCCAAATACCTAAATACTGATGCCAAAAATCATCAGAAAAAGGAGTAAACAAGTAGATAGTTAATAATCTTCTTACTACCTATTTCAGGAAGACTACGTCAACTCCAAACGGCATACTACTTTCTGATTGTGTTATCTTCATTCAAGGCAATGAAGACATAACAGTGGTAGCAAGAATTTAAATTCATAAAAAAAAAAAAATTTTTGTTTCCCCCTGCTTTAGTATAAATAGCTGGTGAAAATTCAAAGCTAATGGAAAACAAATTTGGTGGAGTTTGTGTATAAATTTCAAGTATATACTGTGATTAAAAAAAAAAAAGAAGTTTTTCTTCCTAGTTAAAGACTACTTGGTACAAACTAAATACACTATAGAAGAATTGAAGATATTTATTCAGCAGCTATTACAACAAATGCAACAGGAATGGATGTAATATCAAGAACTGATAAAAGAAATCCTGGAAAAGCAAGGAATAGATAATACATCAATTTTGTTTTCACCAGACTCAGTCACTAAGTCACTTAGTGAATTTCATTATTTCCCAGAAGAAAACATTACATTTCTATTATACTTCAGAACATACAAGCCCATTTTCAGAGAATGTCAAGGATAGTCGGATGAAAAGAAAGTACATCTTCTGTTATGAAAATAATATCCCGCTGAATATGAAAAATATCTGAATCACATTTTGCCGAATACCCCAGAAAAAGTGTTATTTAATGAAACAGTGTTGATATTATTGAAAATCTTTGGGGAAAAGAATTCACTGTTTTATACACATTGGCAGAGCATAAACCTTACTAAGGATGAAAGTGAAGATTTTGTCACATATGCCGATAAAGTCAACTGTGAGTGTGAGAAATTTAAACTGGACGAATTATCCTTAGACAGATTTAAGTGTCTAATTTGTGTTGTGAGTCTGACATCAAGCAACGATGCGGAAATACACTCTCAAATACTTACAAAACTTGAACAGGATTCAAAGTTGGCAATAAAGACTGTTGCAAAAGAGTGCCAAAGAATTGTCAGTATATGGCATGATACAGTGAAAATTGAGCAAAATGGCTAGACAGAAGTAGAAATGGTTAGGAAAAAGACATACCTCCCCCAACAAATTTGGTAGCCCTACAATCACTTCTCAGATTACTGAATTATTATAATATTTACATACCATAGATGTATGAATTGTGAGCACTTCTAAATAATTTATTTAAAATTGTATGAAATGGAATTGGTTGGTGTAATGTCAAAAAGTTTTTGAAAGGATTAAAAAAACTACTAACTTCAGGGTTATTGCTGATACATTACGGCCTGCACCAACAGATAACAGATATCAGACACAAAGGTAATACAGCATATGAGTGGTAATAGGCTATGAATTCAAAGATGGTACAGTAAAAGTAGTCACTTGCACTTCAATAATTTAGATAAGTATGGAAAAATGCAACAGTCAAATTGAAAAGGAAGCATTTCCTATAATCTTTCCTCTAAAGAAATTTCACAGGATGATATCTGTCTATATTTCTGAGATGAGATATTATGTACACTATTTACATTGTTCGGACTATCATCCTCATCTTTGTTGTCATATTTATCACAATGTTTCGCCTGTTGTGCACTCTGGCCTTCTTCAGGTAGTTGGAATGTCAAACTGAACCCTTTATTTCACTCTCTGGGGTAGACTGTTCTATTTCCATGTGCCAGGACCCAAAGAGTTTGAGTTCAATACCTGGTTAAGGTGGTGGAGAACTTGGAGAGAGGAATTAACAGGAGATAACTGATATCTGACATCCATTAGACATGACACATGGAACTAGAACAGTCTACCCAAGTGAGTGAAATAAAGGGTTCAGTTCAATATTCCAACCACCTGAAGAAGGTCGGAGTGTACAATCACCGAAATATTGTGATAAATATGGCAACAAAGATGAGGATGATAGTCCAAACAATGTATATAGTGTTCACAGGATGATATTAGGAAGAAAATTCATACTGCAAACTGATCATTGTCCATTATTAAGTATATTCGGTTCTAAGAAAGGGATTCCCACACATACTGCAAACAGACTACAGTGTTGGCTATGATTTTACTAAACTATGATTTAAAGATTGAATTTTTATTGTCAAAAACGACATTAAGCCGAAATTGAGTCTAGCTAAAATTAAACCTGCTAACAATAATACAGTATTTTCTATTTGTGATGAAGTACTTTTGAATGCGGATAGAGTTGTAACTCCATTATCACTACAAAAAAAGATTTTAGAACAATTCCACATAGGACATCTGGGAATAATGAAAAGGATGTCCTTGATGAGAAACTATGTGTATTGGCCAAAAGTTCTTCTCTGAGTTCACACTTAGACAGGGTTTCATATGTTTTTATAAAGCATCACATCACCCACTGCCTGGCATTGCCTTATGATCCTCAGCCATCACATCTATGACTCATTTGGCATAGCTTCTCCCTACTCCCCTTAAGGGTCATATTGCAGAGATTTTTATAGTCAAAGGTTGGTTCCAATTTACCTGAAAAACTTTGATGATCAACACAAGCATTTTAGATTTAATCAGCTTGAGCAGCCAATGGTTAAAAAAATCACATTTATCAAAACAATTTACTGCAGTAGAAAAATACTTCAATTGACCCCCCCCACACACACACACACACTTCTTGGTCAACGAGCTTTGAGTGAAGGGTGACAATATTCAGGTTTCAGTAAATTATTTTATTACCTTCATCCTTTTTTGATACAGCGCTAGAAATAGCAGCTAACCTCTCTTCTGATATAACACTAACTTTTAAGTGGAGAAAAAACTTGCTTGTTATATTCAATATCTCAAAAACCAAACTAGTTACATTCCATCACTGCCAATCAGACCCCTAACTACTGCCAGTCATGATGAACAGAGGAATTACATTCCTTGGTTATGCCACACTTAACCATCACAGCTAGGACCTGCCATGCTACTATAGTAGCAAACCACTCACATTCCCTCTGTATTCCATTAGTGAGAAGTAAGTTCCAGCTTCTTGTTGCAAACTAGCCCTGTGGAACAGACTCCCAAGAGGATATTTCCCCAATCACTATAATCTTAACCTGTTCAAGTCTAGAGTTAACCATTATCTTCCCCTCTCATCTATATAAACTACCTCTTAATGTAACCCTCTACCCTGAGCAGCCTCCAGGCCTTGTACAGGGTGAACTTTACTGTAAAAAGAAAATATCATTATAAATAACTGTATTATAACACATTTTGGAATATTAGGGAATGGGGTCTGCCTCTTGACTCAAATAATTGTTGTTTATTTAGCACTGTTGTGAGAAATCAATGTTTAAGTTCATATAAAAGCCGGGATTTTAAATGCTCATTTTCAAGGCAGTCAGTCTCCATTTCTCTCCAGTTAACCTTGTATTATATTAAGCTAAGCTTAGTAAATATGAGAAGGGATTATAGATGAAAGCAAGAAATAATACCTTTAAAGAAATATATAAAATGCAGCCTTTAATCTCCTGAGATTTTCTTAAAAGTTTTCATCACTTGAACAAAGAATCCTTTTAGTGAAACATCAATGTTGAGAATTTTATATTTTGATTATATTTTCTACAAAATTATATTCCTGTTTTCATTCACTCAATATTATATACAACCATATGCAAGTGTGTGTGCGTGTGTATTGTGCAGAAAATAAAATTCTATGTCTGCATACAAATAGTGAGAAATATTCTGTATATACAAGTGTACACAGACACATTCAATTATGTGTACACTCGTCTTTATGTGAGGAAGGGCTGAAAAGTTCTTAGTATGTAGTATATCCAAAGTATTTAGTATATTCAACTTAAGTTTTATGTTAGTGGCATTAATAGAAATTATTATTCTCTTAAAATATCCTGTGTCCAATACTTGTGCATGCTACTGCACACACACATACACACACACACACACACACACACATATATATATATATATATATATATATAAAATAAATAAATGCTAATGAGTCAGGTACTACCTGCCTAGGTTTCACCACATGGGACCATCAGGTTTCTGGTTCTTTCTATTTTGTCCAAATTTTTCCCTCGGATACCAATTTGTTTGAGGATTGTGCTATCCAGGTTTTTTTACCAATCAAGTTTAAATAGATTTACATTATATATATATATATATATATATACACACATACATATATATGTAAAGTGGACACTGTGGGTAAAACTGTATAATGACACTGTATCATGCTTGAAGATTCCATTCAAACATGAAACAGACTGTTGATACTGGTGTTGACCTATTATATTGACATTTGCTCTATCCCTGATAATGAGCACATTTACCCATAAATATAGCATACCATAAAACTATATTTTCATATATATATATATATATATATATATATATATATATATATATAATTATTTATTTAAAAATATGATTCCAACTCACGACATAAGAGGTTTCATGTTTCAAAACAAGAGCCAAAAAATTCAATATAATTATTTGAATTAAATTGAGTTAAAGTAAGCTCTGTTCCGTCATCAAGCGAAATTTTTTTTGGAATCCAAAAAAATTTCCCTGATATTGAGCACTTTTACATGTAAATATAGCATACATTAAATTATATATTATATATATATTATATATAATAACTTTTTTTTTTTTATGATTATATATATATTATATATATATTATATATATATATATATATATATATATATAAAATGATACAATAGTACAAATTGTCATGTGAATATGTTATGTTTTCAAAGTTTTTAAAAAGACAGCTTGGGAAAATGTGATATTTGAAAAATGATGAAACTAGCATAGCACAAAAACAAAAAGGGTTTTGGAAAGCCAAAAGTACTCAGATATTGTATAATTTCTACCTAAAGTTTTAGTTGTATCTGTCAATAAATTTATATATTAACAATATATATATTATTTCTTTATTTTTCTGTATACATTAATTTTCATAATTTTTTAATCCTCACAATAGAAAACTGTAAGAACAGTAGAAAAACTGAATAAAAACTAATAAAATTTTCCTTGTCCATTACTTTCAACGAAACATGTATAAAAGAAAGATTGCTGCCCAAATATAATATATAGAGAGTGAAAAAGAGAGAGAGGAGAGAGTGAGTTTACTAAAGTGAGTTTTATTAGCTCCCCTAACTGAATTTCTATTACATTTCAACCAACTTATTTTTAGATAAATTTTAACAAGAGAGTTCTGTAAAGACATGTGCTGGCTTTAGAAATGCGTAATGAGATGTTTTATAGAAAATTCCAGAGATGAAGCAGAGAGAAAAAAAATAAAGGAAATGGACATAATTAAGGCTTCAAAAATCAATTTGAATTTCAAGAACATTGAGTATAAAAGGTTAGAGACAGACATTTACAACCCGTTCCTTAATCACATCTGAGGTCAAACGAATGGTGGAATAAAAGTCAGGCAAGTTGTGATGCATTACTATGTTGACAGGGCCTCTTGCCTTAAAAATCAACATTTTTATTCTTGGTTTTTTTATCTGAGTTTGAACACCATTGCCTGGTACTAGTTTGAAATATTCAACTTACTCAGCCACCAAGCAAGCAATTTAAATCTATGGAAATGCCTATATATTTATATGCTAGTTCATAGCTATGTACCTAAGAACAGAATTTGAAATGTCTCTTAAATTTAATAATTTTATTTTTTATTTTACTTGAATACTCATTCTATCAACAGACCCATTCATCATGGTTAAATCCATAAAAGCCTTCAACGAATTTGGATAGAATTCATTATTACAAATTAGCAATTGGTCAAACTAGTACTGCATAACTTTACAATGAGCAATTGGCATGTTTGAATCATTCATTAAAAGAGGAAAAAACTTTTTCTGGGAATCAAAGACAATTAGTAATATTGCTACATAACATTCATTCTCAAGTTGCAAATGCACCAAAGAAAATAATCATAGAACCAAGATAAGAAGTTCTTCCATATACTGTATATTCTGCAGATCTGTCACTTTCAGAGAATTATTTGTTTTGTTCCATGCAATACTCTTTGTGTGAACAGTTAAAGGTATTGCGGACCCGGCAGCGTGCGGTACTGGTTTATTACGAAGTGGCCTTGTGCCAGACACCACACTAAACTACCGAGTCCACAAGCAATGTATAAAAAAAATAATAATGCGTGAATGAACAGTGAGAGGAAAGGGGTCAATCAATAAGTGCATAAATTAATGAACATCAAAGAGATAGCCGGAATAAAATGACAAAGACGTCTGTACTGTAAAACATATGTAACTTTTATTAGATGGAAACAAGTAGATTATCTCGTGGTACGAGATCAAGGAAAAGTTCCGCGTCTAAATAGAAATGCAAGATGAACAAGGCGGGAAAAGGGTTTTATAAAGTTCTGGAAAAGGGAACTCGTTAAACACGAGGTGTATGTGCGCACAGATAGAAAGGAGTACTCACTGTGGATTTTTTTTTGGCGTTGAGAGTGATGTTATGCATATTTTTAAGGTACTGGTTCAAAGCAGATTAGAGTCCAATGAATTGAGAGTGTATGTGATTTTGTGTTTTTTTGTTCAGGTTCAAAGTAGGGTCTCAGAGTTCGGTCAGGTCTTGAATTAACTGTTGAGAATTTTAACGGAATGCTGTGGACGTCTAGCCAAAGGACGAAGAGCTAGTTGCGGTTGGTTGCATCGTCTATGAGAAGTTAATTATGGCGAGTCCAGAAGGGGCGAAGAATATCTGTTCGTCAGTAAGATATCCCTGTCTGTATTTACTATTGACTGACGAGGATAAAATGTAAGTCACCTGTTGAATACGAAGTTTTGCCCACGACTGTGTCGTGTGTCTCGAACGTCTTCTGGTCGAAAACGGAGAAGGTCTAACCTGCGGATAGCAAGTTGTTCGTCAGTAGGATATCCCTGTCTGTATTTACGATTGGTTCACTGACGAGGGATAAGTTCTGCTGGCGACTGTGTCGCGTCTCGAACGATGTGTCTCAAACGTTTTCTGGTCGAAAACGGAGAAGGGTCTGACCTGCGTGTAGCTTCAAGACGAGAAGAAGAAGTCTTGTAAGGTTGTTTGTCTGTAGGATATCCCTGTCTGTATTTACGATTGGTTCACTGACGAGGGATAAGTTCTGCTTGCGGCTGTGTCGCGTCTCGAACGATGTGTCTCAAACGTTTTCTGGTCGAAAACGGAGCAACTGGTTGACCTGCGGGTAACGTCAAGATGAGAAGAAATCTTGGTAAATAAGTGTGGGGTCAACATCGTTGAGATAAGATATTCCGGCCCGCATATGGGTTAAGGGCACGGAATAAATGAGTTGCCCGTCTAGTTAGGTCGAAAGTCGGGAGGCAACTGGCTTGCAAACGCTGGCCGTTTGAGACGCCGCGAAACGCGCAGGAAAAAATTCAAAATCTGTTAGTCTGACTTCATCAGTAGGAGCTAGCGAAGTTCTTCCTCCAGGTTACTGCTACGTCTAGCTGTGAGAGGAAGGAAGGGGTGCAAACCGCGTGCACACACGCACGAGTGTGAAAGAAAGGGGGGAAACTCGCGCGCGCGTAAAATACAGATGGAATTAATGTGTTAATTCCATAAGGTATCAAAATATTTAATTGAATCAAAACCAGGATCATTGTTTTGTGATTGAATGCATAATTTAGTAGAAAGGTGCCATAAGGACAGAGCAAGCTTGAAAACAATAATCATGACTGAATAATGATGCTATAAATTATATGAATAAAATATTTTGCTCCAGCATAATACTTACAACATCTTATACTTAGCTATCAAGAAATGTTTATTTATTTTTAATAACAAAAACTAAGATTTAAATTAAGAATTTGAAGAAGAGAAAACTGGGAAAGGCATGAGAAAGGGAATACTTTCCATAACAAAATATTGTTTTCTGTGGAGATTTTAAAAATTATAAATAACTAGCAGCATGGCCCGGCGTTGCCCGTGCTTGATTCAAAAATCATACGACTCATACAGCAATCGCTATCACTTGAAAAAAAAAAGAACTAAACAAAATGAACACAAAACTATCAGCTTTAAAAAAAGGACTCATAACTGGAAAAACCGAATGAAAAAAGAATGTTAACAACAAATACTTTTTCACACCCAACCCAGTTCTGCGGAATCAGAATCAACGTTGAGTTTAAGCAAGCGAATGAGCCAATTGGAATAAAGTGACATGCAGATTTAAATTTTTCCCACTTGTGACGAATGCAGCTATCGATTTTTTTGCATGCTAGTTAACATTTGTGTCAGTCAGCTGTTGGCTCTCAGACTGGCCAGTAGAATCTTCCTGCCTATTCATGGCAGCCAGCTATTGGCTCTCACTCTGGCCAGTAGAAAATGGCCACAAACTACATGAAAACTGGCATAGAAGCATGAAAAAATCGATTATTTCCACTATTGATGGGATTTGGGAAATGCAAAGTCAGTCTTGGCCTTTCTGCTAACTTGGAGCATGTGCATGTAAATTTTGGTGCAAATCCGTCAAAAATTGCAGCTGTGCATTCACACACACACACACACACACACACACACACATCCTGCCTTTTATAGATAGAGATCATGTCTTTCATATCTCTTTCTCACACACTCACATAGACATATATATATATATATGAGAAATCTTATTAAAGAATAATATCTGCCCTTTTCTTTTTCAGGATTCAAACCTGCATCTCACTGGGCAGAAGGAAACCGTTATTAGATCTGGAGCAGCCTTGATGATCAAGCAAAGTTTGAACAGTGCGTGTTAGTGAATGTTCAAATTTTGCTTGATCAGCAAGACTGCTCCATGGCTGAGCCAGTTAAGGCACATCAATTCTAACAACAGTTTTCTCTCTGCCTAGAGGGACATGGGTTCAATTCCTGCCAGAGAGTGCATATATATATATATATATGTGTGTGTATACATTCACAAATGAATAAGCTAAGTTTCAAATTAAAAGTGTTATTTTATTTTACTTCCACACAAAAATGTTAATTACTGTGTGATCCATTAGATCTTTGAGATGAATTAATTAGTTGTGGCAGAGAATGTTCATTAGACATATCCATTTGTCAAATAGTTAATTGTTCTTTTCAGAAATTCAATTGAATTTAACCCATTTTGCTTTGACCTGACACATTATTGCTTAACCTTTATCATAAAGGAGAACCAAATCACAACCATGGTGTAACAATCATCAGACTCAAGTTGGAAACTTTCTTCAGCATCAAAGAAATTTATAAAATGAGCAATTCCCCAAAATTAGGTGCTGAATTTTCTTAGAATAGAAATATTTGAATTATCAGTTTCTAAGGAATTTCTGTTGAGGAATTCAAGATGAAAAATTATCTCATAATTAAATGTTTACAATAATTTTTTTCCATATTTCAGAAAAGCTTGAGGCCTAACATGATTGTGTAGAGTTTTTATTGGATTAATTTTCTCTTCTTTCTTTATATTTTCAACCATATATATTCCTCATGTGAAATAATAAACAACAGAGATGAGGAAATTAGTCTGCATAAAACCACACAGAATGATTAAAATATCCAAACATAATTTAAACAAGAACAACTTTACATTTGTTTTGTGTTGATAATAGAAGCCATGTACATTGTTCATTGAATTTTGTCACAATTTTGTTGGCTTATAACTTGTATTTTTTGGCCTATGGAAGCTTATTGTAATGTATTCAAATATCTGCATTTTGAAAACCTCTTTGAGTGAGTGAAGTCACTGGATCTTGAACATTGTGGACTGCTGCTACAGAATCACAAACAACTGTACCAAATAACAAAAATCACATCAAAGGAGGAATTTCAACAACAGCAACAATTTAAAATGGATAGCACATGTAACTTAAAGAGAAAATACTGATATAATCAAGATATATTAATATTCCACATTACTTCAACTAAAGGTTAAGAAGGAAACTGCCATTAATACTGGAAAGAGTGATAACAACTAATGGACTTAAGAAATTTATTTTCCTAAAAATTTGAGAATGATTTTTTTAATTTTCAACCAACAGCAGTACAAACCACTCTGTCAATGAATGCCAAATGTTTCTTTGTAAGGAAATGGCTAATACTATCATTCCCATGTATTGATGCGATAGAGAATTTTGTTAAAGGCTTGAGTTATATTTTTTATATTTTCTCTTGCTTGTGTTGGGAAATATTGCATTAATCTAATAAATATTATGTTTAAATTAATTATTATTTAAAATATATATTTATGGGAGAATATGATATTTAAACTTTATATATCAGACAAATGTTGTGTAATTGAATGAAAATCTCATCAGTATAAATTGTAAAAATCAGCATTGGTCTATTGAGAATGTGCTGGCATACTGCATCATTGTCTGGTATGCCAACTGCTTGGCAGTGGATAGAGGAGGCTTCCAAAAGAGGGTTATATATGTTACCCAGAAAATAATCAACTGCTCACTGCTCTCCATGGAGGTCATTTCTAATTGTCACAGCAGAGCAGAAAACGTAATGAAAGACAGCACACATTCCGGATACCACTTGTTCAAACAGTTACCCTCAGGGAAACATTTTACTTATCGGACAAAGTGCTTGAGGAACTGCTTTTATCCTTGAGTCCTGTGTAAAATGAATGCTGCTGCTGCATGCTGACAATTTTCAAAGTATTTATTTCTTTTCCTCATTTACATCTTTTTTGATGTCTGCGTGTTATTTTTTTGCACACACTTGTGTGTGTGTGTGTGTGTGTGTATGTGTGTGTGTGTGTTGGCACGTCTGCTGCCCAATTTCTTTGAGCATTGCAAAGAGACAAAAATATATAATTCTGAGATGAGGTATTATGTACAATATTTACATTAGTCAGACTATTGTCCTCATCTTTGTCGCCATATTTGTCACAATGTTTCGGCCGTTGTACGCTCCGGCCTTCTTCAGGTCCTCAAGGACACATGGCACAGTGGATAAAGGTGTTGGTTAGATCCAGTGATAGACACAAAGAATGTGAGTTCAATACCCGGTTAAGGCAGTGGAGAACTTTCAGAGGGAAAATTAGCAGGAGATAACTGATAACTGACATCCATCAAACATGGCACGTGGAACTAGAACAGTCTACCCCAGTGATCGAAATAAAGGGTTCAGTTCGAAATTCCAACCACCTGAAGAAGGCCGAAGCGTACAACGGCCAAAACGTTGTGACAAAGATGAGGACAATAGTCCAACTAATGTAAATACTGTAAAAATATATAAATATCACAAGAAATGCATGGATAGAGCATCCGGGAGTTTGAATAGAAGAATATATGAATACAAAAGGGATATTTTATGAAGCAACAAACTTAATGCCTTAGTCGTTCGTCATAATACATATGACAATTTATTCAACTTAGCCAATGCATTTTTGGTTAAAAGAGAAAGTAATTTATTAAGGCAAAAGTGTATGGAAAGTGCACTGGTTTCTGAGTTTGGTGATTCTATGTCCAGGTTCATACAACATGTTACCTTTCCTAACAAAACGACTACTAATAAAATGTGGGTTATTTAAAAACATCAGCAATGAATATGAAGACAGAAATGCTAGAAGGTTGGGTGAGATTGGCTAGACTCTTCATCTGGATGCATTAAATGGTGGAAGTTTAGAATTTAAATTTAAATTTAAGCATCCCCATATTTCCAGCATTTCTCTTGAGGTGCAGTTATAATTACCATTTATTAATCTCTGATTTTCTCTCCTTATAAATATTTGTCCGGGATAAGACGTTAAACTACATCCGCATCCTGGGTAAGACGTCAAACTACATCCAACTGCAAGGCCCCTGATCAGGAGGTTTTGAGGAGCATAAAACCACCTCTTAATTGCTGGTCTTCCTAGGTCCACCCTGACCCGAAGTGGTAGCACCTGTTAGGGTCCCAGCTATGGGCAAATAGTTAACTATTACCAGCAATACTTTTTTGAAAAAAATTATTACCGGCAATACAATTTTGAAGGAAATATATTACCAGAAACAAATTTTTGATAAAACAAAATATTACCAGTAATAAAAATTTTTGTCAGCATTAAATAACCCATTGAGGTTGATATGCCATAAAACAAAATAAAACCAAACCTTATAAATATATGTCCTGGGCATGATGATAAACTACATCCATGTCCTGGGTAAGACGATAAACTACATCCAATCCATCAGGAGGTTCTGAGGAGTGTGGAACAACCTCTTAATTGTTGATGTTCCCAGGTTCACCCTAACCCGAGGTGGTAGCACCTGTTAGGGTCCTAGCTGTGGGCAAATAGTTAACCCCAAAGTGGGGTCAAAACAATATGAAAGTGTAAAAATAGATTTTAATACAAGAAATACATTTTTGGAAAAAAAATGATATTACCAGCAATATATTTTTGAAGAAAAAATATTACCAAAAATAGATTTTTTGAAGAAAAAAATATTATCAGCAATAAAAACTTTGTCTACATTAAATAACTCATTGAAGTTGATATGCCATAAAGCAAACCAAATCTAAACCTTATAAATAAATTGTGGACACTCTCCAATAGTTGATTGACATGGGCTGTTGATCTGCACCTACCAGAGACATGCATGAGGATCAGGTCACTCAGTTCCTAGAAACTGACAACTAGACAATCTGCACATATGATTATAGTGGTGAAAGTTTTGTTCAGAATCAACTACCCTTTTTGAAGAGCTGAATACAGAAACTTGGTGCACCGTGTGCAACAAAGGTCCCCAAATGGCCCTCCTCAAGTTTTGAATTCAGATTTGTTCTTCTCCTAGAACAGTTGCCATCCAAGGCTATAGAACCCAGTCTGGCCTACTTTTTACCCATAACTGGGGGGAGAAAAAAAGGATTCATGCACATAAATGAATGTAATGGATTCAACTGGAATTCAAACTTGGCTCTCCGATTCCACAATCCAAGCAACTATCCATTACTCCATGGAGTGGATGCATGGTGGAGAAATGAATGGAGATATATATATATATATATATATATATACTCATCAATAAAAATACTATTTGATTTTAAAAAATCCTTTTGAAGGATGCATGACAAGATTTTTTTCCAGTTTATCATCCAATTACCAAAAATATTAGTCTATTCAAAACACTTTCATTCTATTTATGAATATCCAATATGGATCATTTGTCTTTTGTTCTTTTTAAGAAACGAGGAATAAAGCTTAGATTTCATTCCAGATAGAGTCTTTTAACAGCCTTCCATAATTCTGAGTATCTATTGCCATTTTTTGTTTGTTAGAAGGAAGCATTAAAGCCATTAACATATTTTTGTTAATTGATAATCATTAATTAACAATAAAAATATGATATATAATAAATGAAAAGTTTTATTACGAATTTTATGTCATTTGTTCATCATCTTTGAAATTTGGAATCAACATTTTAATCATTTGATTTTCAATCAAAGAAAATCTAACACTTTTCTTGCATTTTCTAATTTACCATAACAAGACTTACCAGATTGTAGGCAACATTCTTTTTTTCTTAATATCTTTAGTAATATAGGATTTTTATGAGGTAAAAAACCCTATGAAAAAAGGGGATTGTAGTAGAAACAAATGTTTCTTGTAACGTTAATGTATAAGGCCAAAAGAACATGACAAAGACAGATGACAGCCAAGTTTAAAAAAGAGAAATACATTAAATTTATTGAACACACAAAATGAAAGGAATTACTAAAATTAAGTGCTTTGTGTGTCAAAAAATGGTCAATAACATGTATGTACAAATAAAAGTGTATAGTGCAAAAAAATATGCCATTTTTACTGTTAGAGGAGACAACTCTCTTCACACAAATAAAAGGCAGTAGGAAACAACAACATGGCTGCTGGACAATACACTACCTGTAGAGAGTGAATTGTTTATCCAACCCAATCCTGCTGTATACTGGTCAGTGAAAATAAAAACAAATATTGTTGTGTTTTAAAATATATCTAACTGTGTTTTGTTATATTTTGTTGTTTCTAATGATTTGGGTTACAACATTTACAATAAAGGATATATTTTACCTTTTTTACAATAAAGGATATATTTTACCTTTTTTACAATAAAGGATATATTTTACCTTTTTTACAATAAAGGATATATTTTACCTTTTTTACAATAAAGGATATACTGTAAACAAAATATGCTATTTTACAATAAAATATAAAATATGCTGCATGAGGTCGTCAGAAAGTCAAACAACATTAAAACAAATATAGAAAAGGGAAAGGTAATACTTAACTTCTCTGAATGCTTTTCAAGTATTCAGTACTACATCCATAACAAGCCTTCTTGGTAAATGTGAAGAAACAGCTTTCTCACCAGTCGATGAATTTTTCTTAGAAAAGGGAGCAACCTTGATTTTCTTTATAATCTTCACCTGGCGGTGTCAAATTTTATACACCAAGACCAGCTCCAGATTGTGTCTTGCAATTTGGAGCAAAGCCCTCTGGTTGGTGCTAAAATAAATCCCATGCCACTATTTTTCCACAAATTGGAAGGATGCAAAAATATTTTTTGTTGAAGTCAATAATTTAGGCTCTAAAACAGCATCTGTTTTCTTTTGGAAAAGTAGATGTTACATGCTTAATCAGTTTAAATTTCTTTCGTAAAAAGCAAAACCTTCCTAGTTAAACCTTATTTTCTTAATTTCTATGTATCCTAAAATTTATGATAGAAACTTTACAAGAATATGGATCAAAGTTAATTAAAGTTTTGTAACTCTTGACAGGATTTAATCACAACATGAAATTCCACATCATTAGATTCTTTTCTTGTTCCTTGTTTTCTTTTCATTCCTATACATATATTTCATTTAATATATACCATTCTCCAATTAAATAAGAGTTTGCACAATGTTAGCTTGTTTTAATTCTAAAAATTTATTTTTACATCATCAAGATTGTCATATGTCGAAAGTAATTTTGTAAATTGCAATTTCTGAATTATCTTCTTTTTCAAAGAATTTTGAATTATTTTCTGTAACAAGTTTTGTATTTGAACTAAAAATTAAATCAGTGTAAAGACACATTCTGAAACACGTACCAATATTTAATGAAATATATATGTTGTTCTTCTTCTTTTATGTGACATGTCTCATCAGAACATTGGCAATCATGGCTCTCCACAATTTCCTGTCTTTTGTAGCTCTTAATGAATTTTGTCTTTTTGTTATCTTTCCTAAACCTTGGTCTGCAATCTATTTCACTCAAGCTCACTCAGTAGATTATGCATTGTTTTCCTATGTTTTTTTTGCCTTCAATCTCTCCCCTGTGACTATCAAATTTTAATAATTTCATAATTGTATAATTAAAAAAAATAAATAATGTTAAAAAAAATTGTATTTTTTAAAATTCAAACATAGTTTCATTTTTTAATTTTTTTTTTTTTTAAACCAAAGTCCACTTATAAATACACAACATTTTTGGCGGAAAATTTGTTTTATGATTAAAGCAGTTAAACAATGCTTTGGCAAGCTTATTTAGAAAAGCAACCAACACCTATTTGAATTTCTTGCAGAAATTATCTGTAGGAAATATTTGTGATTTTAAATAATCTATTCTGACATCAGCCATTTTGCTTGTATTTCTTTCTCACTATCTTTCAATTGCTTACTATCAATTCTCACTCTGGCTTCTCTCTTGGTTTCTATTTATTACTCTTTATCTTTGCTTTTGTTTTCCATCTTTTTACCGCTCTTCTTTGCCATTTCTTTATTCTCTATCTTCATTGTTACTGACAGTTTAGCTTTCTAAATTGTTTTTGGCCCTATCTCTCCTCTCTTTCTTTTATCATATTCACACTTGCACATTTGTTGTTCCATAGTCTTTTTATTTTTTCTTTATCTTTTCTTTATTATTTTGTTTCTTTTACTCTTTCTTTCTCCCAAGTCCCTTCTCTTCTCTATCAGATTCTTTCTTAGTCTTCTTCTTTCAGTCCCATAATCTACTACTTACCTACTTTCTGTTTAACATTGTTTCTCTTCTTCTCTTGCATATTCCTCTCTCTTTTCCGCTTCTCCCTGTCTCTCCCTTCAATATTCATCACCACTCTCTCTTTAATCTCTCTTCCTTTCTTATACATCACCCCTCTATTGTCTCACTCTTTCTCCCTCTTTTTTCTCACTGAATTCAGGTCTTGATGAGGACAAATCTGTGTGACACTGGAATTAAGATTGAAAGCACTACCAGTCTGTTTTTGTCTTTTGTTTTTTAATTAAAGAATGTGATTGAAATACCAACAAGATAACTGCCATGAATCTTCAATGACTTGCTGCCAATGATCACAGACAAAAGCTATCACAAGGAAATAGAAATACATCCCCCACACACACACACACACAAAACAAGTTTAGCAAATTAAAATATTGTGATTTGCCTGTGCTCTTGGTCAGTTAGAAACCTTAGAAACACTTTATTTGGTCAGAGGGAGTTTTTAATTTGCGTATAATCATATCTTCTGGGAATATGTATTGTTTTCAAAAGCATTTTCATAATTGTTTTAAGTTGATTTCTTATTATGCCTTTCAGTCATGTTCTCTTTTCTCATGTATGCGTGCTGACGATGGGAGTCCTACATTCTATATAAATCTATTAACTTGATGCAAAAGTTCCCAGCAGTTTTAGATAAAATATTTTAGTCATAGCATCATTATTCAGTAATCATTGAAAGAAATCCATTTTCCTGAAAAATTGTCTTCAGAGAAAGATTTTATAATTTTCAAACAAAAGTAGCACTGGCTGCTCAGTTTAATGAAAGCCTAATGTTTCCTTATAAGGAAAGAGCTAATATTGTGGTTTCATTAACCATTGTATTTTTTGTCTTACAATGACCTTATGCCAACTATTCCCTAATGTATACATTTCATCAAAAAACAATGATCCTGATTTTGATTCAATTAAATATTTTGATACCTTCAACTATTCTCAACCATTGATCAAACAAGGAGTATTGCATGGAACAAAACAATGGATTCTCTGAAAGTGACAGATCTACAGAATATACAGAGTATGTGGAAGAACTTCTCATCCTGGTTCTGTATGCATTTGTAACTTGAGAATGAATATTATTATGCAACAATATTACTGACTGTCCTTGACCCCCAGAAGAAAGTTTTTTCCTCTTTCAATATGCCATTCAAACATGCCAATTGCTCATTATAATGTTATGCAGTAGCAGTTTGGCCACTTGCCAATTTGTAATAAAGAATTCTCTCTCAATCCTAGCAAACACTGGGAAGACATTCTTACCCAGGATCTTCTGTTCACCTTGAGATGTTGAAAGCTTTCTTGGATCTAACCATGGTATTCTTGAGTTTGGATCTTTGTAATAAATCTATTTATCATTATTATTGATTTTCTTGTGCAATGATTAGCTTTTCCTGTATCAATCAAAAAGACAAATGCTGATTAATATTCCTTGGATTCCTTTCCATAAGTCCAAGCTCAACCTATTTTCTTAGCTTCTGAAATTTTCCAAGGACTTGTAAACAACATAATCTAGTCAAACAAATTTCAAAAAAATTTCCAGAATTTCCAATACTTTGTACCAAAAAGTTATTCTGTGAATGTTTGCAACAATCTAATATTTTATAATTTAACTAAGTAATAAAAACTGATAGAAAATAAAAATGCAGCTTTCTGAATATGCGTTCCAGTTTATCCAAGATTAAATATGTAGGTAAATATAATATGTATTGCAGAACAGATATGCAGGTTCTAAAATGATGAATGTATCAAAAGTACTCAGATATATATTAATACTGTATATTTTTCTTGGTCATTAACACAGTCCTGTACACTTATATGCATGCAATCATACAAATGTAGCCCATTTTGTATGACTTTTGCCCAACTGAGGCAATATATCAAAAATTATAGGTGGGCTAACTGAATAAGTCAGCTATCATCCCATCATGCCTCAGTGGGTATTGATTTGATGACTGATAGTAAAGTTGCAGAACATGTAGAATAGCATGGGTATCATGTAGGTAGGCATTATGCTACTGGAACAGCACATCTACTTCCTGTAGAGTAATGGAAGCAGAATGAGTTGAACAATGTCCTAGACATAGTACTGTTCAAAGGTTCTTTCACAAATACTAAAAGTAAGTGAGAGTTGTAACTTATGGTATCTTATACCATAATGTCAGGTGTTGGTTGACTTTGTTGTGAGCAGATACACTCTGGAAAGTATCTGTTCCCAGGTCTATTATGCACTGCCAAGACATAATGTTCAAGACATGCAGCAATTCTCCAGAATGACTTTGCAACCTCATTCTTTGATCCTTCTCAAATGTTTCTAACTAAAACAATGGAGCTCATGTGCATCACTGTAGTATGAAATTTGGTTGCACTAAACTCTTTCACCACAATGAATTTTATTTCAATGTGTATTACAGAAGGTGTTACTATGTTGCAGAATGTCTATCATTCCATAGCATGTATATACTGTGCATATTGTATATAATGTGCAGGATTTACTTTTCTATCAGTGTGTGTGCGTGTGTGTGTCTGTGTATTTATGTACTGATAAATATATATATATGTATATGTACTGATAATTTATACACGTTTCATTAAATAATATAGACAAGTGTTGTCTATTTATTTTATGTAAAATTTTTTCGTATCTTCTGATAAGTTTGGTAACATTATCATTAACCGAAAAAAGAAATTCACAATATTTATCCATTATTTTTTAATAAAATCTAAGCTTTCGGCTTACTCAAGCCATTATCAAAGATGTAATTACAAACATATCAAACAATATACGGACACGACAGCGATGATAGTCTGTCATTGTTTTGTTTACATAGTGGATCACTAACAACGATGAACACGCGCATATAAGATGCTAGAAGCGAAAATCGCACCGCATCTCATGACGTCACACATGACTACATGAGAGTGAATTGTAGAATGAAATAAGGAAAGCCGTTGGTATAAACCAATGGCTTCTGTTACCAATTATAGAAATTATAGACATTTAAGAATATTTGTAGAGATTCCATAGTTGATTTTGTTTAGGTTGGGTTTTAACTGTTTGATGTATAATGCTTCAAGTATTTTTAGTTTTTGTCTATTGTTTTCATGTCGAAGTATAGTTGTGTTTTCGACAAGTATTTTACGGAATTGTGTGTACTGATAATTGTATATATTTGTATGAATGATTCATGAATTTATAAATTATAATTGCACCTTTAATTGAAATTAAAATAACTGATCCAACGTGCAACTTTCGGATAATAAGTGTGACATTACTGTAATTATTGAACAATATAGTTCATGCCACATAGACGGAAAATCTACCAGTAAAAAAGAATTCTCTTTTGTACAAAAACGCACAACCTTAAAATTTAAATTCAAACTCAGCGTTGCGACCGCACGTTCCAAAACAATAACACATTTCTCATAGCATTTTTTCGGATTTCATCTCTATTTTCATTGTCCTCTTATTACCGAGAAGTAAAAACAAGAACAAAATCTATTTCCATACTTGAGGATGTCTGTAGGAACAGATGAAAGCTTGTAAAAATTAAAAGACCTTATGCAACTGGAATTTATGAACAGGGATCATATCATTCATATACAGGTTTGGGGTTGATGTATCTCATTTATATTGTTTGTGAAGATGTATTCTCACCATTTAAATCATTAGCCTCTATATTTGTTTTTTGTATGAATGATTCATGAATTTATATATATATATATATATATATATATATATATATATGTATATGTACTGATAATTATACATATGTATATGAATATGTACTGATAATTATACATATATATATATATATATATATATATATATATATTTAACAATAAAAAAATATTAAAAAGTTAAAATCGTCAGACACACTGGGTTGTAGATGAATATTCTTTCGTTTTTTATTATTATTTCATTTAGATTCCTCGACTAATTTCGGCCAAAATGGCCATCATCAGGAGAAGAAATATTTCTGCTTGCTGGTAGCAGTAAACTACAGAAATGAATGTCTTGATGGAGAAAATGAACATTTGTCTGTAGTCTTCATTTGTTTTTTTATCTTTTTAACATGAATCTTTTAACATTCCTTGTGTTTGTCAAACAGTCTCTTTTAAGTTGTCATTTGTGATAAGAGCTGGATGGATCTATGCTCTGAATTCCTTTGGTCAGTTTGACAGTTTTATTGGTCCTGGAGAGGGGATGTGTCTCTGTTTGTGTTTGTGTGTGTGTTATTTGGTTCTTATGGAGTGAGTGAGTATGATATATGTAAGCATGTGTATTGGTGTGGGTGTGTGTTATCATTTGGCTCATTAGGGCGTGAGTGAGTATGATGTGTGTAAGTGTGTATATATTCGTGTGGGTGTGTGTATAAGTGTGAGGCCTCAACACCTCCGTAAGCATGTTTTTCCTGTGTGGGTGAGAAATGCTGGTAGGTTTTGATTTGTTGAGTTATATATTAGTATTATCTATATTGTTAAATTTATGGTTTACCCCAGCTGGATATTGTGTTTTTTAGACGTTACTGATAATTATTTATACATATATGTATGTGTACTGATAATTTTATATATATATATATATATATATATATAATTATATATATGTACTCATAATTATATATATATATATATATATATATATATATATATATATATATATATATATATATATATATACTCATAATTAAAATCTATATGTACTGATAATATATATATATATACTGATAATTATATATGTGTGTGTGTGTGTGTGTGTGTGTGTAAACAAATATAGTCTTAAGGTGTGCTATATTTATGGAATAAAGTGCTCAATATCACGAATAGAGCATATGTAAATATAAATTGAACATTGAATTCAACACTCAGAGGCGACAGACTGTTTCATGCTAGACACAATTATCAAGCCAATCATGTGGGCTGATGATTGCATCTAATATGAAACAGTCTGTTGCCCCTGAGTGTTGACTTCAATGCTCACGCTTATATATATATATATATATATATACATTGATAATAAGGCAAAGACTTTAATTATCCATTTTGTTTGTAATTTTTATTTCATGTTCCATGAATGCAGAAAGTACACTGGACAGGTACTTTAGATTGGTAGTGGGAAGGGAAAGGGAGAGAGATGGGTTGGGTAAAAATGGGGCTAAGAGATTAGTGGTTAGTAGTAGTCAATTTACTCTACACTTTTTAGCTTATAATATTGGTTTGTATGTTACTTTGGCTGATACCATTAGTTGTTTATATGCAGGATAAATCAGGTTGATTCAAATTAATTTAATTAAATGGATCTTAATTTAAATAAAATTTACTGTTGATATGGTAAAAGTCTAATCGTCAGTGGAGACATTTATAGAAGGAATGGAAGAACAGGGTGAAAAAGAAAAGACTGGGTAGTGTTAGCTTTAGCAGTCTGCCCTGCTTAGATACTTCTTAATTTTTGGAACTATTTAAATAGGTTAATATCGTGGGTTGATTGTTATGAAGTGGTCACTAGTACAAATAATTACAATTCACAATAATATTGACAGATACAATAGATGGATACAATAAATGATTTTGGAGAATTAATAGACATTCAAAACCAATACCAAACTTCTTATTATCATTATAATGCTCTGTAGTCTACATTGAGCTCTCCCTGGATTTATATTCTCCTTAGAATTATCCTTTCCAGTCACAAACTGGTATATATATATATATATATATATATATATATATGAATTTCTATGAACTTGATGAGTATATATATATATATATATATATATATATATATATATATATATATATATATATTTATGTATATATATATGTATGTATATTTATATGTATATATATATATGTATGTATATATATATATATATATTTTATGTATGTATATATATATATATATATATATATATTTATGTATATATACACATATATATATATTTATGTATGTTTATGTATGTTGATTTTATTATTATCTATCTTAATAAAAAATATAATAATAATATATTGGTCTACTTTGTTTTAAGGACTTTTTTAAGAGTAAATGCTCTGAAAAGTTGATTTTTGCTCCATGTGTTCTTTCTCTCATTTTATATATATATATATATATATATATATATATATATATATATATGTAATTCTGTTCTCCTCTGTCCTAACTTCCAGTGTTTGTATACAAATGTGGTGGTGTTAACTCAAATCTTTCATCCTATCTGCCTGAGGATACCTAACAGTTTTGGGGACTGCACCTTCTTAAATGCATCTGTTTACAGCCACTTTTTAATAATATATTATTTTATATTGTATTCTAAATATATATATATATATATATATATATATATATATATATATATATATATATACCAACAAAGTCAGAAGACTCCATGAAGTCTAATGATCCCATTGTGATGTCAAAATGGTCTTTGGAATTTCTAATCCATTGGTCACCATTATGAATGAGAACAGATTTTTTTGTGCTGAGAATTTTGTTTTTTTCTTTTTCTGTTAGGTCTCCTTCCATATTGAGCACTGTCTTTTAAATATAAAAACATAAATACTAAAGAACTTTCGATCATTAATATAACTGTTCTTTCCTATTGCATCAATATATACACACACACACACATACATATATATTATGTATATTGCTTCTGTAGAAAATTTTTCCTGAAGAAAAACGTTATTTTAGCATAAATCAAAAAACAAAAGGTTATTATTACTACAATAAATGAATCAATGTTCCTTGTTTTTTTTTCTTGTTCTGATCATGTGTTTTAAAATTTATACTTTTAGACATTTTTAAATTCACAAATGATTACTAAATATCAAAGATGTCTGAAGAAAGTCGGTCAGTACAACAGCTGAAATGTTGTGACAATAACAACAAAAATAAAGATATAAGTTTGAATAGATTAATGTATATTAAATAATTTTGACTTCATTAAATAAATTAATTGATAATAAATACTTTTGATTCTAAAATAAATAAGTTGTTGCTTGAAAAAATTTATAAAAACCAAACAAATATTTATATATATATATATATATATATATATATATATATATATATATATATATATATATTGACACATAATGAGTGCGAATATATATACACATATATCTGGTTGAAGCCCAATGAAAGTTCTTTAATTTATCTGTATTTTGGTTTGGACCATTTTTCTGCTTTCTAGGTAGACCTTAAATATAAATTGTTCAATTTTTTTTCTGAGCATTTTTGCCATTTGTAAATCATTACTGAAGAATTTTTGTGGGGTTACTAATGTTATGCCTATAGATATATATTGTATTTCTTTGGTGTGCTTCATTCAAAAAGACATACTAAGTATATTTCACAACTAAAAAAGAACTACAGAAAACCACAAGACTCCACAAACTGACAATGGGAAATTGCAATACATGAAAAAACTCGATATTGTAAAACCCCTTGAAATGTGAAAATACAACACTTGAAAAACTTTCTTTGAAAATGGCTTATGAAAACCAATAGGGCTTAGAATTAAGGCAGTATTTGTGCAATCTCAATTCTGATGTCAAACACCTAGTCAGAAGGGAGGTAAAGATAAAAATACTTCAGCAACTTGTCTGAAAGAAAAAATGTTGCCCCTCATATATATATATATATATATATATATATATATATATATATATGTATAGGGTTGGAATAACAGTTTGTAGTATTTTCAATAGGTGAGATTTGAACACATGATTTCATTTCACGCATGATGAAATTTATGACATATATACATATTCTAAAAGATGACACATCAATATGTGTTTCTATGATTTGTGTATGGATTGTGAATTTTAAATGTTTTTACATGAAAAGTGAAAATGGAGGAAAATGAGGTGCATTTTCTTCATTTGAAGCTCTTTTATTTCTGGAAAGGAAAAAATAATGTACAAACAAATGAAAAAAGATATTTGCTATTTATGAAGATGCCACCATAACTGTGAGTGCGTTTTGAAATGGTTTGCTAGCTACAGAAGTGGAAATTTGGGTCTGAAAGGCCGAGAATGTTCTAGAAGGCCTGAAATGCTGACTAAAGTAATCCAGGTCACCTGACACTGGACACTGCAAAGATACTCCACATATATGAACATGATATGAAGTTTTTTTTTTTAATACTTGGGTATATGAATTGTTATGATCTCTAGGTGTCTCTCCTGATTTAATTGAACTAAATTTAATGGACAACATTTCTATCTGCAATTCTTTGATAAAATGCAGCAAAAATTACCTATTACGACCACAGATGATGAAAAATGGATTGTTTACAACAATGTTCAATGGAAAAGTTCCTGGGGAAAATGTAATGAGCCACTGTTAACCATTCCAAAAGCCTGTCTACATCTAAAGAAGGTGATATTGAGTATCTGATAGAATTGGAAGGGCATTGTATTTTATGCGCATCTTTCATGCAATCAGATATTGTATTCAGGAAAATACTCTTTCCAATTGAACTGATTAAAGGTAGCAGTCAATGAAAAGTGTCTGGAATTGGCTAATCAGAAGATTGTCATGTTTTTTCAAGATAACAGAAGATCTCATGTCTCTTTGCAATCCCAGCAGGAATTGGTAAAGCTTAGCTTTGATGTCCTACTCTACCTGCCATATTCACTTGATCTTACACATTCAGATTATCACTTACTTTGATCTCTACAAAATTCCTTTAATGGGAAGAACTTCAATTCTCTGGAAACATGTGAAAACTAAGACTGGTTCCTCACCCATGAAGATCCCAAGTTCTGAGAGGATAGAATCAAGAAGCTGTCTCTGGCAAAAGGTAGTATAACAAAATTGCACATATGTGGTTAAATATATCATGGTAGAAATATTTAAATATTGTCTTTGATCTGCTTAAAAATGCTACAAACCTTTGTTCTAACACTATATATATATATATATATATATATATATATATATATATATATATATATATATATATCTGTATGTATATATATTTATTGTTAAAAAAAAGGAAACGTGGGATCTTTTCTCGGCCTTCACTCAGAAATGGAAGCAACACAAGGGAATCAACGAAGAACAAACACAAGACGATGGATTTCAAAATAAAACATTTATTTATAAATATATAAACAGATAAAGAAAGAAAAAAAGAACATTCATTTAACAAAGGGGAAGGGGATCATTAAAGAACAGAAGGTGCGAGCAAATACATAGATATAAAAAAAAAGATCGAGCTAAGAGAATCAAATCTTTCAGTCGAGTTGATATTTTCACACAAAATTCTGATTCGCTGAAGAGAGAGTTCTTATGCTAAAACAATATTTTGGTCGGCCGGCAATTTTCCTGGATTCCTTTTCTTTTGCAAGTGTTCGATGGTCCACAACATTTTGTACAGGCGTTTCGTCGGGTTGATTCAGTTTCATAGCAGTCCTTTCATTCTTAGTCGACAGACTTTGCCGTCTTCTTCATTTCAGTGGGCAGTCTATTTGGAATAGGAACAAGTTGCCCAGCAACATTCAACTGCCGCTGGTCAGAGGAAAAAAAAAAATCCTTCTTTAGATTTTTGCTGTCCCCAAAGACAGTCACGTGGGTTCCCTTCGTCCTTGATCAGGTACGCAGGAGGATGGGGTGCAAATCACACAGTGTTTGTGTGGTGGCCAAAAGTTCAATACATGCTTAGTATGTCCTGATCACGTGAATCGCAGCAGGAGACCCTGATGGTGCCTGGAATTCACTTATGGTCAAACGCCTGATAGCTGCAAAATTTTGGAACCAGGTCATTCTCGCGTCAGGTCACTTCAAAGTTCACGGGCCCTTGGCTTGTGGGTGGAAGAGTAGGTAAAGAGGAAAGAATTTGTGAAGAGAAGAGAAGGGTATGACTGATCATAGAACATATTCGCTCGCAAGTCAAAAGCATTAGATTAAATTTCTATTTTTATTTATTTATTTATTTTTCTTTTATATCTAACTAATTTTCGACTAGAATTTGAGATTTTACTTTGGGGTGCTTTTTAGCCTTACGCCTATATGGTTAATGAAATTGTGGCTACATCACAATATATATATATATTATGTTGGATGTGGGGAGGTTTGTGTATGTGTGTGGGATAATAGCTGATCCTATTGATTGCTGCTCTGACAATCATGAGCCAGAAGCTGTGGTTATTTTATTTTCAGAGACCAACTCTGGTAATGTTTATGTCACCCTTGCTGTATAGTCCAACATGAAAATTTTAGATTTGTCAGAGTGGAGTGGGAAAACTCTATGACATGCATAAAATACCATTGCTCAATGATTCTTGAAGCCCACAATAGACTAAAAGTCAACGACTATTAAAAATTAAAACAAAAATCAGAACAAATATATTATCTCAAGATTTTTGATTGATTGTTTTTTATGCTTATGAATCTAGTGTCCCAAGAAAAGACACTCACTGAAATACCACACCATTTATAATGCTTAGTAGCTCAACATATCATCGTGCTATAACAAAAATTCTTCAGTAATTGTGAAAAATAGTTCATATATACACTGAATGTTAAATTCTCCAAGTTTTCTTTCTTCATTATATAACCCCAAAAATTTCAGCTGTATCTTCCTGCATTTTAGAAACAGATTCTTTATAGTTTCTATTACTCATAAAACTTTTTCATTTCTTATATGCTCAGTTCATGAAATTCTCAATATATATCAGTAAAATCATATATTTGTTGCTTTAAGTCTTTTTTTCATTTATTATTATGTATAATATGCATTTTTTCTAAAAAATAATAAGCAAAATTAGGGCTGTGTATTATGTACAGCTACAAAAGAATCTTTAAAAAATTGTTGTTTAATACATCAATTACAGTTGCGAAATGACTTCTCAACAGAAACATATGACAATTTGATACTAACATTCGGCGATTGCGACCCCCCATAAGGATGTCAAATCAAATCATATGTCCCTAGCAATACTTACAAATGTAAAATAAAATAAGAACTATCATAAAACTAAATTAGAATAATATTATTCTATGTTCAAAACCATTTTTTTTTTAATAAGAATAGGAAATGCTGGCCGTAATGAAATTGGAGAGGTAGATTTTATAGGGTTTGATTACCAAATAAGGGGTGCATATTATACATAAGTAGAAGTATTTTCCCACACTTTCAGCACAATTTTAATTTTTCTATATCGGAGATTAGACATTATGTAACAGTTCATCAGTCTTTTCTTCATTTTCTGTGTTATTTTTCATTCTTTAAATACATTGCTCAGTTCCTTAAAAACGTCTATGGGTCTTCAGATTTCTCCCATTATCTGTTATTTGAATTTCTACAGTTACTTGATTATCATGCCCCCAAAGTGTAACTTGTACATAGGGATGCTCCCTTTTGTTTACAACCATATATTCTGTCTTTTTACAATTTATGTTTAGTGCTTTCTTCTTGCTTTCAATGACTACCTTGTTTAATAGTTCAGTTTTTCTGAATCTGCTTTTAACACAATGTCATCTGTATAGCATATAATATTAATATTCCATCCACCAATAGTAAATCTTGAGAACTCCTCTAATTATCTTAAAATCATTTTGCTCTACAACTATATATGTGACTGCATCTGTGTATGAACATATTTTCCAGCACTATGTAAATTTAATTGGAAATCTGCATAAATATTTGAATAATCTTTAAAATGGCTTACAGCAATTTCCTGTGATGCAAAAGAGATTTAAACATACAACTTCTGCTCTAAACCTTTGAGCTACAGAGATATGAAATTGTGGTGATGAATAAGAAAACCAAGTCTTACTTTGAAATGATTTGTTTTCCTCTGTGCTATCTGTCATAAACAAAAACCAGAATCAAGATCAGGTCGACTTTAATAGGCCTTGAAACTTTGAATGGTAGGAGAGAATCTTGGCTCTTCATAGGTGAAGAACATAGGTGTATATTTCTGGACTTTTCTGATATTGGAATTTCAAGACCTTTGGAATTTATGACCTCAGACTTATGATTTTGGGAATTGAACTTTCCCATTGTTATTTTCCACAAAAGTTTGTCAATAATCTTATATAAATACATTAATGATTATTAACTGTAAAAGAAGCCTTCAGATTCTTTTAATTTAGACTAATCTCCTCATCTTTGTTGTTATTACCACAACATTTAGGCCACAATATCCCCTGGTTTTCTTCAGGGAATATTGTCCACCATGGTAGCCTTGAAGAAATTTTAAACTGAGCCCTTTATTTTATCTATGAGGGTAGATTGATCTCATTCTGCTGATAATGTCTGGGGATATCTTGTCTAGTTCATATTTAATACTGTTCATTTATTGTTCACTCTGTTTTTTCCCCCTGACTCTAAGTCAGTACTACCTGACCACAATTAATATGCCACCAGATTTACAAACCATTGCCTTACTCTATGAGACTATTGTTTCAGTTAATTTAAGTTTACCTGGATCAACAAACACCTGAATGTAAATAATATTCATTCATAATGTCAGAAATTCAGACAGAGAGTATTTAGATGTTTTTCCATTTAGTATTCGATTGCAAACTCTTCCTTGTGAAGTAACAAATGAATTGAAGATGTTACAAAATAATTTTTTTTTAATTCAGAGAACAGAAAATGTATTGCATTAAAAGATAACAAGTTTTCTATATCTGTTTATAATTAATGACTACAGTTGCTATGGAATAGAGATTGTAGCAAGAAGTTGTCAATACTAAGGCATAAAAATACCATAATTCCCCATGTATAATATGCATTTTTTCTAAAAAATAATAAGCAAAATTAGGGCTGCGTATTATGCACAGCTACAAATGAATCTTTAAAACATTGTTGTTTCAGCAGTCAGTTTCAGTTGCAAAGCAACTTCTCACCACCAACATACGACAATTTGACATTAACATTCAGCGATTGTCAAATACAATCATATGTACCTAAAAATACTTACAAATGTAAAATAAAATAAGAATTGTCATAAATCTAAATTAGAATAATATTATTGTTTAAAACCATTTTTTTTAAAAATAAGAATAGGAAATGCCAGCTGCAATGAAATTGGAGAGGTACAATTTATAGGGTTTGATTACCAAATAAGGGGTGCATATTATACATAAGCAGAAGTATTTTCCAACACTTTCAGCACAATTTTAGGGGTGCATCTTATGGATGAAGGTGTATTATACATGGGGAATTGCAGTACTTTATATGAAAATGAAAAACCAGAAAGATAATGCAACTTATAGTTTATAAAGGACATGCAAATGACAATCAGTATCCAAAGTGATGTGTTAAATATGTCAGTATGTACCAATAATACTATTTGTCAAAAATGTGAGAAGTTCAGAGAATATGCATCAGGGTGAGGTAACTGATGTGTTGTTGGTCACAAAGAAAAAATTACACAAAATATCTACAGCAAGGAAACAAGGCTGTATATCAACTAGTCAAAAGATAATTAATGACAGGGATAAATTTTGGGCTATGTTGCATTGCATGTCAATGTCTTGATTGTGGTGGTCTATCAGCAATTCCTTAATAGGGATGCCAATGCTGTATCAATAGACTGAATGAATAGCCAACATTTTTTTCTAAGGTCTCTGTTAAGAGAAATGGTAGGCATCATTTCCTAGAGGAAGCAAGAGAAAGTAAGAGAACAGGTGCCAATAGGTCAGCCAGCTGCTATCCAATCAATGTGTGCAATGTGTCTGATTTCTGAAATCCCAGGTACATAAATTAATCTGGGAGAGGAAGGCTTTGCAGGAAGTATCAGAGCTCACAACTTCTCTACTGTAGTTGAAATGAGTCTCTATTACTACAACGTCACTTGTACAAATCAAGATACCGCTGGTTCAATTCGCCATTCTTGTTTTCTGCACGCTTCACAACATAAATCCGAGTTTTCTTCTGCCATTTTCACTGCTTCAGCCTGCTTTTATCAAGCCAACACCACAGTCAACCAACCAATCAGTGTTCTTTGCTTTTATTCTCAGTTACCCAGGCAAATAGCCTCCTCCAGTTCGACCAATCAGCACACAACTTACTATTGGTGGAAGCATGCCAAACTGTACAAAAAACCCTCATTACTGCACATACTGCTAGAATTGCTAGAAAAGAGAGTAATGCCATTTTCACAGAGTACACTTGCAGATGTCAGGTGTCGCATGTTATGGTATGACCCTTATTTTCCTATGCACCTGATGCAAACCACTCTGGCTCACTTGCTTCTACAGGGCTGTTCACCATATCTACTGCTGTAACCATACTGTCTGTTTTTGCACATTTTTTTTCAGTCTTATATCAAGATGTAGGCAAAGGTAGTCACTGTTATGATTCCACACTCATGGGGCTCAAACACACCCTCTCAGTGTGGGTCATTTTAGACTAAACATGAGATCAGTTCTGTAGGATTTGAAATTACATTCACTGTAATTATCATTTTAATATTCTTGTCTTGTCTACACTTTCTGTAACAGAAAAATTACTTTTTTACACTATTTATATTGTTCAGGCTGTTGCCCTCATCTTTACCGTCATATTCACAACATTTCAACCATTGTACACTCTGGCTGTCTTCAGATGATATTTGTTTGAATTTCAAACCAAAACCTTTATTTAGTCCAAAGGAGCTTGTTCTAATTCTACGTACCATGCCTTTAGATAGCTCACTTTTAGTTAATTCACTTTCATATCTCTCCAAGTTCTTGTTTTCTCTGCTGAGGTCAGGGATTGAACTCACAATTCTTTGGCTTATGTTAATTTTCAGATTCACTCCTTGGCCTCAGTTTAGAGGACAAAAACTTGGAGAGTTATGAAGGCAAATTAACTAAAGCTGAGATATCCAGAAAAAGCATGGTATGTGGAATTAGAACAATCTAGCCCCCCATGGACTAAATAAAAAGTTCAGTTCGAAATTCCAACAAATATCACCTGAAGAAGGTTGGAGTGTACAACAGCCGAAACATCATGAATGTGATAGTTAAGATAAGCAGAACAGTCCCAAAAATGTAAATAGTTACAATATCACACTTTAGAAAATAAACAGCTCAATGATCCTTATTTAGAGGCATGGAAATGATTCAATATTGTGGGAATGTTTTGCATATGCAATGAAAGCCTGCAGCATTGCAACAATCATGGCTTACATCCCTTTATCAGATATTTTTCATTTCATTCTGTTTATATTCATAGTTTTCTATTTAAATATTTTATGACATGCTGCTTGGTTTAACCTGAACTCAGTTCATTCTAATAATCATAAAATTTTTGTTATCAGCTAATACCAACTGATTAGCATTTAATTATAAAAATAAAATCTTAAGCATGAAGCTAGACTTCTATTTTTTAATTGCAAATAAGCAGAACTTTTAAATTAAAAAAAAAGAATCCATGAAAAAGTTTGTAGAAAGCTGACAGAAAATCCTGTCTTCACAATGCAGTTGTTATTTTAATCAAAAGTAATAAAAATAAATACTTCACTCATTGCCTAAACATCAAATATGTTCAACTCTTGCAGGAAGTGCATTTCCACAATTCAAAGAGTACAGTTTTCAACTCTCAGGAAATAGAGTTTTCCAATCTCACTAGAAAAACAAATGTCATTTACTCAGCATTTAATAACAGATCCTCATAAAAATTTCAATCAAATCATGAATTGCTCAGGATATTTAACAGAATTATTTCTTCAAGATCTTTGAAAAAGATTAAAAATTATTCAGAACCTTTAATTAAAATTAATACACAATCAAATTTTATTTTACTATTAAATGATTTCACAATAAAATTTGCATTAAACAAATAATATTGGTAACATTTTAATATACTTATAATTTCATTAGCAATATAACATGTAAATTTCAGCCTATAATATCTATCCTTGTTGAAAATATTGATAATCTTTCACAATGATGGTTAGGGTTAGGTTGCTATTATTCAAACTAAATACAAGATGCATTTTTATTTATAAAGAAATTCCAAAGATATAGACTATAGATATATTCATTTGAGTAACATAATAGTCTATATATATATGAATAAATTATTATTTCACCTGTTAATATGGGCTCCTTGATATTCTATAACCTTCATCAATCTTTCCCCATTGATTTTGTTAACTTTTCAATGTTTCAAATTTAACATTAGTTACAGCAGTTTTTATTGCTTTGTGATAATCTTCTTTGCTTGAGTATTGTTTTCCATTCTCATATACATCTCTTTATATGATGAACCTCAGATTTTCTATTGGATTAATATCCAAAGGGACTAGACAGTATTCCATTAATTTGATATCTTTGAAACTATTTTTAGTACGTTGTACAAGAGATTGTTTTACAAAATGTGAAGGAGTATTGTTTTACATGAATATACTCCTCCTTACTGTGATCCATACTGCTCAAAAACAGTTTAACTTGCAATACTTTTCTGCATTTATCAGGACATCATCAACTTTGAATTTATAATTTATGAAAACCTGTATTG
The DNA here is from genome assembly GCA_903632075.3 of Acanthosepion pharaonis. Taxonomy (NCBI): domain Eukaryota; kingdom Metazoa; phylum Mollusca; class Cephalopoda; order Sepiida; family Sepiidae; genus Acanthosepion; species Acanthosepion pharaonis. Next base: position 2,308,923 of record CAHIKZ030005569.1, read on the forward strand.
AGTTAAGCTGAGTTCAATCTGTTATTTTAATACTTAAAATACTAACCCCAAATTTTCATGGTAACTGCTTTGTTTCCTGAAGCCCTGACTACATGAATTTAAATGTGCTACTAGATTGGCAACTAAGTCTCACAACTTTACTAACTAGTTTCAACAGTTTTTTCTCGTACTTCCCACATGTGGAACTTACTTCCAATTTTTCTCAAACTTCCCACATGTGGAACTCACTTCCAATTTCTTGCTTCACTGATAATTTCTCCCCATTTTCAATCTTCTCATTCACTTTCACTCACTGTAACCATTTGTGTTCTAGTGGCAGTCACCTTGCTTGGGTTGAAATAATTCAAAAAATATATATAGTGTTTAACCTCTTCCCTGATTTCTTTTAAGTTGTGTTGGTTAATTATTTTCATGAAACCCTAAACCAGCCATCAGGTCAATCCAATGTAATTCTATATTCATCACCAAAATCCTAAGTCTCTTTTCATGTATTTCTTAACATATACATTCCTCTTTGTTATGTTTAATCAAAGATGGTAGTTTGCTTGCTTGCATAACTTTAGCCAGTATTCTTTATATCTCTGATCTTATCTGTCTATATTTCTGAAATGAGGTATTGTAATTACTTACATTATTTATATTGTTCAGACTGTTTTCGCCATCTTTATTACCATATTCATAATGTTTCCACCATTGTATGCTCCTCAAGGACTCATAGCCCAGTGGATAAAAGTGTTGGTTGGATCCAGTGACTTGACTTCAATACCTGTCTATGGTAGTGGTGAACAAAAACTTAGAGAGTTTAGTTAAAGGAAGTTAACTGAGAAATCTGGAAGAGGCATTGCATGTGAAACTAGAACAATCTACCCTGTTGGATGAAATAAAGGGTACAGTTCAAAATTCTGGAGCATACAATGTTATGAATATGCCAATAAAGATGAGGACAACAATGTGAACAATGCAAATAATGTAAATCTGTAACCTCTTATTTCTGTTAATATTTGTAATACCAACTTCTTTAAGTATTTTTTGCTGATCATTCCACTTTTCATATTTATTATCCTTTTTAATTTTACTCAAATCCTTTTTTGTAAAATTTTCAAACTCAGCTTTTTTCTTGTTTTTCTCTTGCCAATACTTTCAATTTCTTTTTGGATTGTTCTTTTATTTAATTTCTCTACATTCTCCAATATTCTTGTTATTGTTCTGTGATCTCTGTTCAACCTCTCTTGTAATCTCCCCGAACTGCCAAAAACAAAATTATGTTCCATCAAGGTGTGTTCCCATCACTCAATAAATTTACAATATCTTGTTTCTCTTTTGTGGTTATATCTTTCTTTTATCCTATGGCAATTGTTATATATATGGGATTAAAAAATAAATATCAATAACTATCTTATTATTATTATTATTATTATTATATTTATTTACAATATCATAAATAATCCTTAATAATAATATCTCACAAGCAAATAAATTATTGTAAATATTTTTGATAAAAATATGTATTATAAGCACGGCATGTTTATCATATTTCTTTAATCATTTCACTGTAATCAAGGCAATAAAGTCACTAAGATGAAAGGGGGTTACTGAGTGTGGGAAACTATAAGGAAAGAAAACATTATTAAGGAGAAAGAACACTAAAAGAACAGGAATTAAGAAGACACAAGATAACAATTGAGTTTGCATTTAAATTTTGAAGTTCAATATCAGCTGGAAAGCAAGAGGCCAGAAGGGAGTTCCACAGGTGAGAAGTGTGAGAGAAAAAATGTTAACATAGAACTTATGGTTGCAATTAGCCAATTTAACTATAAATTGATGAGACCTTGTTAGCAATCTAGTATTGTGCTTAAATTCATAATGTCTAGATACCACAAAGAAAAGTTCATCAGAACAATTACCAGGAAAGTATTTATAGAAAAGTCAGAGGGAAGCTATATTATGGTGGTGTTGCAGAAATTATGCTAAGATGTGTCAGAAGGTGAAATTGTGTAATGGCCTAAAATGTGCATGTACATTATGCATTTATCCACAAATAAATTAAACAAACATTTGAAGATAATACAACTTGAAGAAATCAAGGAAAAAACAACGTAGTTATAGATTTCAACAATAACATGAATTTATATATATATTTGACATACACAAAGTGATGATAGGTTGCTTGTTAAATGCTGCAAGTGAGATAAGATTGCAAAGAGTGTCCATGCAGAGATTTGGGAAATGAATGTTAATGGTTTAAGTTTGTTTGTGAAATTAAAACAGTTTGATTTCTGCAAGGTAAAATGTCAATTGTGTGAGTTCAAATAATAGTGTGTATGTGTGTGACAATTGTAAGTGTTGATTTAAGTTATGAAGAGTTATGTGCCTTTGACTGATATGCTAAAGTTGATTAAATGTACAATTACTATTTTGTAGTGATAATGTCACTTTTTTAGTAAATTGTAAGTTAAGTTTCTTCATGCAGCAATAGTAGTGCGAATTGTGTTGAATTGATGAGAGGCTGGTAGTGTTATTGAATCAGTGTGTTGGCACATGTGGAGTCTGCTGGCATCTCTCAAAACTCAGTGTCTGACTGACTTGAATTAAGTCGAGCGATTCTTTTTTATAGATTTTTGGGGTTTTCAAATAGGCTCCAGACAGCTGTGCTGGAAAAAAGGATTTGTCTCAACTTGTTACATTTTTGTGTCCTTTTAACCAATGGGAAGTTGAGTTTGGAAAAGTGAAGTGATGATTGGTTAAAGGTTAATTTGGGGAAGAGTGCATCTTCTGGTAGGGGGTGACAGGCAAGTATGGAGGATTCCATAATGGCATACCAAAGAGGAAAGCTTTTAATATAATGTAAATGTATGTCAATCCTGAAAATGCTACTAATATTAACTGGTTAATACTAATTGTAGAAATTTAGAGTTACATAATAAAATCTGTTATTCATTTAAAATATTCATGAAATAACTGAATAAACAGTTGTTCTGGTCTCCTTGAAATTAAATAAAATGGTTACAATTTTACAGAGAAATAAATTCCCTATCTATCATTCAAAACATAGACACACCAAAGCATCTATAAATTTGCAGTTTCCTAAGCATTTTAATTAACTCACTGATTCATGATATTAAAGAGGTGGAAGAATTCAGGAAAATCATTTTCTCCTTATTCCTAAAAATGTTTTTTGGCCAACTTAATTAAGCCAAAAAATGTATATGTTGTATGAAGTCATCTAATATTCTAAGCCTTTCACAAAAAAATTAAAACAACAACATTCTTATGGTTTCTTTCAAAAAAATTGCTTCTACTTTTATAAAACAACAAATTGTCTGTTCTTCCTAAATTGCTCTTCCAAATTATATCATGAAATGACAGTCTTAGAAAACTATTTGAAACTCCTGGCAAAAATCTGCATAAATATATATTTGGTTATAGTTTTAGCCTTCAGGGACACACAGAATTCATTTTTTTAGTATTTGTTTGAATCAATAAAATCTTTCACTAAACCAGCATCCTCTCATACATATACATTGCAAATATTGATATGTGTGCATCTATATAATTGTATATGGATGCATTTCTGTATGTAAATGCATATAGGTAATTCTGTATATATAAACATGCAAACCAAACTCTTTTACTATATTTGAGTAAGTACCTATCTATAGGTGCATGTGAAGCAATTAAGCAATGTGGGAAAGAAACAGACAGAGTTCCTTGCCAAGGTTGACTACAAGAGTAACAGCTTTTTGCTACAAAGTTGCTTTGACATAAATTAATATCATCTCATATCTAAGTCAACTATGGTAACACACTAGTGACAAAAGCTACACTATTTCATTTTTATTATGCAGGTCAAGAGTATGTCCATGCAAGATAATGTTCTCTCACATTCTGTAAACAAATTTCAAAGACATCAAATTAATGGTGTGGTTCCTAGCCTCTCTAGATATTAATTCATGTTGTGTCAGAAACCTACAACCCCTCTTGAAGATGAACTTGTCTGCGTCTGTGAACAAAGACTTTTAATAGTGGCATGTCAGTTGACATGGGGGAAATAAGATAAACAGAGGCGTTCTTAGCTGAGCTAGTTATTGACTACTCAGGCGATTTCTGTACCTTTTTACCAACCTATTAAACCCCCTTTATTGTTACATGTTATTTGGCGTTTGTCTCTACTAACCCCAAATCAACATCATAACAATTCAATAAAAGATATGTTTCATCATTAAAAATTTGATGTATAAGAGAATGAAAAACAATATTTGAGTAAAGAAGTAATAATAGATACTGTTGCCAGTAACACTGAAATAAAACAATAGAAATGTTAATATAATCAATGAAAGACTGATGAAAGATATAGAATGCAAAGAGCAGTTTCTTCTTTCACACTTTTCACTTGTGGAACTCTTTACTGGCTTCTTGCATTCCAGTCAACTTTGATTTTCAAAAATTTAAATGCAATGTCAATCGTTATCTTCTGTCTTCTTAATTCTTTTATTGTTCTCTCTCCTTGATAATGTTTTCTTTTTCTCATATTTTCTTATACATCATAAATCCTTGCATTTTAGTGGCTTTACTGCCTTGCTTGGGGTGAAATGATTAAAACAAATATAACATATTAAAATACAGTAAAACTTATAAAGAAGTAAAACTAGTGTCGTTTTTAAAAAAAATTAATTTTTTTCTCTTCTAAACATACAAGGATTTTATTATTTTGAATGTTATACTATAGAATGAAAAATGGATGTGAAGATTAAGAGCTGTTAGCAGTTTGGCTTTTTCTTGAGTTGTGTGCATGTGTGGATCAGACTGGCCTTCAAAATTGTTTTGAACACTGACAAGCTGTATGCTTCTATTTTTATATCTGTAAAAGGGATCCAAAACCTAATTTCACATAGATGTGTGATCATTTGTAAATTTAAGGCTTTCATTGGTTAGAAAATAATTTTATATTGGCTTATAAAAGACCCCAGGAGCATTATAAAGTACACACTCTCGAGAAAGCAGTTGAGCAACATGCTCCATAAGTTTTCTATGGGGTTGAGGTCAGGAGATTGGGGCGCCCATGTCATAACACTCGCCTGCTTCTCATCAAAGTATTCCTTCATCAATTTTGATTTGTGACAGGGAACATTATCCTGCATAAAAATGAGCTTGGTGGGGTCAATTTGCACCCTTTCAGCAGAAGGGAGCAGACAAGACTCTAAAATTCTCTTGTACTGCTCACTCCTGGGGGTCTTTTCAATAGATTTTAAAAACCAGTTCTATGAAAAGAAAAGCATCCCCAGAACATTATACTGAACAGATGCTTGACAGTACTTACTGCTAACTTCAAAGAGCTTTAAAGGTTCTTCAGATTTTAGATCACTTATCCTTTAAATTTAGCTCAACTTTCGTTTCATTGAAGAAGAGAACATTTAGTAAAAAAAATCAGGTGAGTCACTTTTATTGAACAGCACTGTATATATATATAGGATTTAATTCCTATAAAGTATTATTTATTATGGAACTCTACAGCATTAAAACCCTTAAAATGTATATGACCTATAAAAATTGTTTATTATATATATATATTGGCAACATTAATATGAGATGATATTTATATTTATTTTTTTATTTATAAAATTCATGAATAATATAAAAATTAATAATTTGTTCAATGTGACTCCCCTTGTTTTCAGCTAAATCCTCAAGATGACCTCAAAAGACTGTATAACTCTTTACCACAAAGACTTTCATAGTGGCTTGAGGATACTGATGTTTGTGTGGGAGCATTTCTTGGTTTCCTGCTCCAAATATCTATATACAGAGTAGTCTAGTGGGTTCAAGTCCAGGCTGGAGGAGAACCAAAAGTCTTCTAACCAGAAATCAACAAATTTAGCTTTTGAGAGCTTCTGCATTTTATTGTCTGTATGATTGGAAGAATCATCCTGGGTCCACACAGTCACAGAATGGCATTGAGCTATAATGAAACATGGTACTTCAGGATTTTGTAGTAATTATCAACACCAACATCTTCTCCAACCTTGTAGAAAAATGTGAGTATCCAATTCCTGCCAGAGACCATAAAACCAAAGATCATTAAATATGGTGGATGTTTGGTTTTGGAAGTGCACTTGATAACAACTGTTAATTCTTTAAAGCACACTTTAATAGTTCAAAACCATATCCACTGTAAAGATTTTCTCATCAGAGAATATTTAACCATTGGCAAATGATTCTTGAGGTATCTGAGCTATTCTTGAGTACTTTCTTGGACTTTTCCAGCCTCCTGGTCATCATGGAGGTACCTTAGAGGTTGTTTGCATGATTTTAAGCAAAGTCTATCAGAGCACAGCTGCTCTGATAGACTTACAACCTAATTTAGCACAGCAGCTATCTTACACATGGATATTGTTAGGTCCTTTGCAATTTTACCATTGAGAGCAACAAATGAAATCCCAATTTCACTTCCTGTTGACCTCAGCTTTCTCTGTATGTTGTTGCTCATGCGATGGTCTTCTTGACATTGTAGACAATGTGAAAGGATTCACTATATATATTGGGGGAGCTTTTGGATTGATGTGTGCACAAAGAAAGTCTGAAATTCTTTCTTGTTTGTCCTTCTGTGGAGACATATTGCTGAAAAATAAATGTTTATTATTAGTTGACAGTATACTTTTTTTTCTGCATTTGGTTTTCCATCAATTGATGCACTGGTTGGTGAGACATTTTTGCTTAAAATTTACTTCTCTACTCTGCACAATAAATATATTCATACATAATAAATTTTATATCGAAATAATGGTTCAAAAGACTTTTATTTTGAAGTAGAACATATTGTTGACCATTTTTTTTAACTAGAATTATGAACTTGGGCAGTGAACATTGAATAGGAGGTTATTATAGTCTTCAGACCTCACTTAATCATGTTGAAGGAATGCAACTTTCTAAGCATTTCTTTCATAATCCTTAACAAGGTCAAAAAAATATACCATTTCTTTCGTGAGAATTTTTTCTTATCGTGGAATATTCATAACAATAAAAGGTGTATATCAAGGTTAGAATACAAAAAGTATAGTGAAATACATGTATGAGTGAGCACAAAAATATATTTCTCCACAGATCAGGAATGATAAAAATATATATACATAAAGTAGAAAGAAATACAAAAAGATATACAAATACTAATACACACAAAAATATACCATTTTATGGTTATATTTGTGGGAGAATAATATATAAATTTCCATATTAAATAGTTTACATTTGTGTGTGTATGCATGTGTGTGCATATATATATATATATATATATATATATATGTTTGTATGTGTGTATATATGTTTGAGTGTGTATGTATGCGTATAAATATATATATGTTTGAATATGTATATATATATATATATATATATATGAATGTGTGTTTGTGTATATATACATATATGTTCATGTCTGTGTATATATATATATATATATATGTGTGTGTGTGTGTTTGTGTGTATATATATATATATGTGTTTGTGAGTGTGTGTGCATATGTATGTGTGTGTGTGTGTGTGTGTGTGTGTGTGTGTGTGTGTGTGTGTATATATATGTTTGTGTCTGAACTACTGAAGAGTAAATTTATTCAATAAAATCACCATTGGCTTCAACCATGGCCTCCAGACTGAGATGCCAACCAAGTAGCACATTTAAATTCATGCAGTCATGACACCATTGAAAAATAGCTCTCATCAGAGCTGATACCTTATATATTTGTGTGTGTGTGTGTGTGTATATATATATATATATATATATATATATATATATATGTATCTATATAGATGTAATAAATGCAAAAATGTCCCACTTTATCAATTAAAGGGACACAACTCTCTAACTTTAAATTATCACACCTTCTTTATTTATCTTATATAATAAATGTGTAAATATCTGTGTGTCACACTTTTTCAATTAAAGGTACACAACTGAAAAATTCTTACATCTGGAGCCATGTTCAAAGATTCATCCTGAAAACAAACATAAGACTATGTCAGGCAGTAAATTATCCAATAGAGTTCCTGAACTCATTGAATCTTCCTGGAATGCCATCACACAAGATGGAACTAAAAGAAAATGTGCCAGTTATGCTATTGAGAAATCTGAACCCTCCAAAGCTTTGTAATGGAACAAGGTTAATTGCCAAGAAGATGCTTCCTCATCTCTTGGAGGCAGAGATCCTTACTGGTCCAGGAAAGGAGGAGAGAGTTTTAATTCCAAGAATCCCCTTAATTTCTCCAGATCTTCCTTTTGAGTTGAAAAGACTTCAGTTTCCAGTGAGCTATGCAATGTTAATGAATAAGTCCTAAGGACAATCATTAAAAGTAACTGAACTTTATCTGATGGAACCCTGCTTTTCTCATGGTCAGCTCTATGTTGGTTGTTCAAGAGTTGAGACTGGGAACTAGCTATTTGTACTGACCCGGAATGGGGAAAACCAAAAATGTTGTTTTGTATCATGCAGCTTTGCAATAAGTTCCAAACAGACTAACTATATCAGTGTTTTGGTGAAAACTGTTGTTTGAAAAATATTGTGCAAGTTTAATAAAATTTAATATGTACTCAAAGTATGAAGTGTCATTGTTGGGCCAAAAGCCTAAGAAAAAGCCCTCTGCAGGAGCTGATAAAATGCCGCCTAATAGGGTGGCTTTTAAGCTACTATATAAATATAAATATATATGTAAATATATAAGCATATGAATTGTACACAAAGTGCTAGTATTATAGAAACAGTGCTCAATGTTATATAACAGAGCCTTAAAGTATATATATTAATAAATATACATATCACACACTGTTTGCCCTACTTAGAATTTTATGCCAAACACAGTCATCAGATGCTGAGTGTATACTGACCATTATCCATATCTAATTTGAAATTATATCAATTTACCATAATGCTGGCATAGTTGAGAAAAAAAGTCAAATATTAAAAACAGTGACTAAAAATAAACATTACAAAGAGAAACATATAAGCAGGTTGAAGAAGTCCATGAAAAACTTGCAACAGTAATTTTTAATGATGAATGTAGAGCTACATTGGATAGACTTGATGGCTGGCTAAGAGATTGGATCCGGCATGGAAATAATCAAATGCCATGACTTCAGTATGAAAGTATAGTAATGTTTTGAAGCTAAAATCTATAGATCCTTTTAGAGTTGTTAATGGTAGCAAGATAGAATATAGAAAAGGATTCTCACTTCTTGGATAAGACAATTTTAAGAGTTACAGTGTTGCGAGTGTGCTGTACAAGTATTTAGGCCAGAAAACACATGTCTTCTGCTGGAGAATGTGAGTCTGAGTAATAAAATCAGAAGCCTTTCAATCAGATGCCTTATAGTCATACCCAGTACTACCAGCTAAAGAGTATAAATCATGCAAAACAATGTGCCTTCACATTCTACAGACTTTAATAATGCCCACCTCCCCCAAAGATATTTTAAAAATGTCAAATTAATAGAATAGCCCCAAGCCACTCTGGATATTAATTTAATAAAAAACTTGGTGGCCATCATTAAGAGATGTATATGACAATGGTAAGAAATCTCTGGGTTTGAGTGATGCATATGTTTTTGATTAGATTTTGTTTTCTTTCATCAAAATCTATAAGACATCTGACTGGATAATGTTTAACACTAAATTATCACTTTAATAAGTTCTTCATTTTCTTTCAGTGTCCAGAAATCACATGCCCCAGCCACATCAACCCCAATATAATCACCCACTTTCAAATGTTTGTTGCAGTCTACATTTTGACAGCTCACTCTACCATTCTCACCTTTTCCCCCAGTTTTATTCCAAACGCTATTCTCCACCCAACTACCACACATGGTTTTCAGTACATCAATATACTTAGTTGACAAGCAAGTTTCATTTTATTGATCCACACTAACTCAACATGTTTCATCTTAAGAGCACCGGAAAAATTGGTTAGGCACCCTTTTGGGTTTTATTCTCAGATTGTTAGAGTATTTTCTCTTCAGTTATTTATCTTTATTTTCTTTATCAGTATAAGTAAGTAATTTATTTCCTTATATGCTATAACCTCATGTACATATATAGAGGCTGTCCAGATCACCATCTTAAGATATTGCTGTTCTTCCACCTTCTCTTTTCTTCCCCTTTTGGTTATCTTATTTGCTTTTCTTATTTTGTTTTCTCTACCTTCTCAACTCCTTCAACTGTCTGTCTATCTTAATTTTTGCTCTCTTTTTTTTTCAACTTCCCTAACCCTTCCTTTTCATTTTTTCCTTTTCTTTTCTTTCATTTTCACCTTTCTTTTTTAAGTTCCATTCTTCTTTCCTCTTCTCCATTGTATTACCATTCTATTTCTCTATCTGTTGTTTGTCATTCTATGTGATAATCTATCCATTACATTTCATCTTCTCAGTTGCCACTAAACCTATTTCTCCAATACATAATTTCTTTCTTAACTTCTTTTTATTTCATTCTCTCACAAGATTTGACCTCACATACTAATATGCATCACATTAAAATATTTATATTTATGTTTATACATGTTTGTTCAAGTGCATATATATGTGTATTCAATTTATATGTTACATGTTATATAATTTATGTTATATGTAGATGTTATACAGTATTTCTATATAAAAAGATGTATAAGTGTGTTCAAGTGCATGTATATTGACCACCTAAATTGTCTTGGCCACAGACTTGGAGACTACATCAAGGACTAGTTTCCCTGTGGCAGAAACACAAAGAATGAGGACACTAATCTCCCATATATGTGCTTCTGCATAACACATCCCAAGTACCACATTTGCCTTTGCTCCCTGTCACCCTCAGTAGGAAAAGATGGTAATCTTCAATCAAATATTTGAGAAGATTGATAATATCCTCACTCAATTTCCCTCGGCTAGCTTTCATATCTGCAGTGACTTCAATATCCACCATAAAAAAGGGTTAGTCCACACCAACAAAACTGAGGATGAAGGTAGATAGTGCAGAGATTTCTCCATCACCTATGAACTAAACCAGATCATTGAACCTGTGTCCCTAATGTGACGGGACTTCAGGTGAACCTCCTCAACATCTTTCTAACATCCTGCCCTGATAAATTCTTAGTAAAAGTTTTACCCCCACCCCCTTAGGTACATCAGACCATTCCCTCAGTGTCCAGATTGATGCCAAACCTAAGGCATGATATACTGTTCCATAGAACAATTTCCTGCTATGTGAAGACAGACTGGGACAGCTTTCAATACTACATGATGGAAGCTCCCCTCCCAACTTTCTTCAAGCATGCTGTCTCCAAAACTGCTGCCCTTGTCACTGGATCCTTTCTGGAATGGAGATTTTTATACCCCCCCTCCCCCAAATTCCAGCAAAAACCAAACAGTCAGCCCTGGTTCACTCCTGAATGCACTGCATTCACTGAAACCACTACTTCAATATCTATCACAAGGAGCAAATGTAGTTTGGGCCTCACTGCATTCAAAACTGCCTGCAACCACTGCAAAAAAGTTCTAGAAAACACCAAGTGAGAAGTCCAGACTAAGGTTGAAGAGAAACAAGTTGGATCCCATGAATTCTGGAAGATTACAAACCAAATCATGAACAGGGGTAAAGTAGTTGTGCCCACAATTATAAATGGTCCCAAGATTCCTCGGCAGACAAGGTGAACCTCTTTGCCTTGATCCTTGCCTCTAACTCAACATTAGAAGACAAAGACCATCCCGCTCCCCATCTTCCCACATCTCACTGAGCACAATCTCAGTAATATTACCATTACAGCAAGAGAAATCTCTACACTTATCAAAGAAAGCCATTGGTCAAGACAAAATTCCAGTGGTTATCCTTCAGAATATCAACCCAGAATTATCCCCAGCAAAGTTATTCAACCACTGCTTGAAAGAGAAACCCTGTGGAAAATGTCAAGCATATGTCCGGTTTTCAATAATGCAGTTGTGCTATCTTCTCCATCCCAGTACTGACCCATCAGTCTCCTCAGTAAGCTTTTTGAGACTATAATCAATAAGAAAATTGTCGAGCACCTAGAAAAGAACCTCTTCGATGAGAAGCAGTATGGGTTTTGATTGACCCAATCCACTGTCAATGTCCTAACTACCATCACTCACATAATCAGTGAGGCTCTTGACAATAAACACACCTTGAGGACCATAGCAAAGACCTTCTACAAGGTGTAGCACAAAGGTTTACTACACAAGCTTTCCAGTTATGGAATCACTGGAACGGTTTTCTTGATTATAAAATCCTTCCTCATAGGAAGAATTTTATGATGGTAGTTCTTATTTAGTCCTCCAGAGCCCTAGCAGTCAACATGAACATCTCTCTGGTGTCATTCCTTGGACCAACCCTCATTTTGATTTACATAAATGATCTACCTGAGAATATACTCAGATAATTTGTAAATATCTATGCCAAGGATATGACTATATACAGGCACACCTCTAAAATGGGGTAAAAACTGGCTGGTTACATTCAATGCCTTGAAGATCAAACTAGTTACAAATCCATCACCACCAATCTGACCCTGAACTACCACCAATCAGGATGAACAGATGCTCTCTTAGGGAGGCACCATGCCTTGAAAGACTGTTGGTCCTCAAAATCATACTTGACCTCAAGTGGAATTTGTACATATGATCCATTGGTAAGGACGCAGGTAAAATGGTCAGCTCCAAGTACCACTCCAAGTACCTGACTTCTCCTGCTATCCTTTACCTTTACAAGATCAGGCCAAAAATGGAGTACTGCTGTCATATTTGAGCAAGAACTGCCCAGACCTCACTGTCCAGCCTTGATAGAGATCAAAAGCATCTCCAAGTCCTTGCACCTCCAAACTCTCTCCAACAGGTGAGATGTGGCAAGCCTCTTGCTGCTCTAACACTACCTCCATGGAAAGTGCTTGGACAGAATACATTCCTTGGTCCTACCAAGTGAAACCTTCATGGCAAGTACATGCCATACCACTTACATAATAGCAAACCACCCCATTCCCTCCATATTCCATCAGTGAGAAGTAAGTTCCACTTGAACAGATTTTTCTCATAAACCACTGACCTATGGAACCAACTCCCAACAGGATGCTTCCCTGTTTGCTACAATCTTAACCTGTTCATGGCTAAGGTTAATTTTATCCTCCACTCCTATATTCACAAATGACCTCCTAATGTAACCCTCTACTTCAAGTAGCCCCAAGGGCCTTGTAAAGAGTGAATGTTACTGTAAAAAAAATATCCATATACATATGTATATCAATAAATCTGTAACCTGATAATAAAAAAGCATTTATTTTTGTTCATTAAGAAAAACCTTAATTAAACAAATTACTACCACTTTCAAAAAGTTTTTTTATCAAGCTAGAATAAAAATATTAATTAAAAAATAAAAATTAAGATGTGTGAAAGTAAGTGAACCCTTACATTTATTATCTGTATTTTTGTTTTACATGGTTGCCAGTACAATAATTTCTATTGTAGTCATCCTGTCCCCTTAGCAGAGAAACAGCCCCAAAGCATAATATTTCCACCTCTATACTTAATGGTTAGGATGGTGTTTTGGGGGTTCAAGTCAGCTTTGTTTTTCCTCTAAACATGGCGAGCCAAGTTGATGCCAAAAAGATCAATTTTAGTCTCATCTGACCACAGCACTTTCTCCCAACCCTTCTCTGAATCATCCAGGTGCTCATTTCCAAACTTCTGATGGGCCTGTATATGTGCCTTCTTGAGTAGGAGGACCTTGCAGGCACTACATGATTTCAGTCCACTACGATGTAGTCTGTTACTAATGGTCAGTTTGGTGACTGTGATCCCATCTGCCATGAGATCATCAACAAGTTCTTGCTGCATAGTTCTGGGTTGTTTCCTCACCTTTCTCATCATCAGGTTCCACATTGGGAGATCTTGCGTGGAGCTCCAGACCGAGGAAGATTAATAGTCAATTGGTGTTTCTTCCATTTTCTTATTATCACACCAACAGTTGACTCCTTCTCACCTTAGCTGCTTACCAATCATCTTGTAGTCCATTCCAGTCTTGTACAGGTATACAATTTTGTCTCAGATGTCTTTAGACAATTCTTTCATCTTGCCCATTGTGGAGAGATTAGATTCTGATTCATTGAAGAATTCTGTGAACTAGTGTCTTTTATACAGATAATGAGTACTTGATTAAGAGTAATAATTGAGTAATAGGACTAGTCTATATGCCTCCTGGTCACATAACCAGTCTGTGGGGCCTGAATCATTGCTGGTTGCTAGAGGATGAAATATTTATTTTTTCAATAAAAGAGAAATAAATGTTCAAAAATTAATATAGTGTGATTTTCTAGAATTTCTTTTTTATATTCTATCTCTCACTTTCAAGACGAACCTACCCTGAAAATTATAAACCGTTCCTATTTTTGTAAGGTGGCAAACTCAGAAAATCAGCAGGGGAGGAAATACTTATTTTCCCCACTGTACTCAATGTATATTTTACAGGGTACTGTATATACAGGGTGGGGCAGAGCAACTTGCTTATTTGGAATATCAATTAAAACACAAGTAATGCAGGTATACATGTAATTCTTTGAACTGCAACTAGTTCAACATTTAAATTTTATTTTTTACCAGTTTTAAAGATGATATCAGTAAAATGGCGTCCATTCTTCTCTATACACTGAGTCAATGTTTTGGGGTGACCTTGCTGTTCGTGGGAGGCCAGGTTTCTTTTTCTTTACATCACCCATTTCCCTGAAGTTGTTTACCCATGAAACAATTGACTGCCGGCCAGGAACACGACCACGGGGGGCAATATTGAAATGTCTACGGAATGCATGTCGCGTTGCGACAATTGAGCGACCGCTTGAAAAAAATGCCTCAACAGCGAAAGCATGTTCCAACTTTGTCCACTCCATGATGCTCACTGGGGTTCCTGAAAAATAAACAAAAAATAAATAACGCACGTTAAGAACCAAACTTTAAGCCCCACCCTCTCAAATAAGTCCATCCCTACAATCCTTGGAGCAACCAAATTTAAATAAGCAAGTTGCTCTGCCCCACCCTGTACTTGTATATAAGCTGACTTCATGTATAATGTAACCCCTGAATTTTTTCCATGAATTTTAACCACTCCAAAAATATTTACATGTGTATAATGCAACTGGTCAGCAAAATGATTTTTAACTTATTCAAAAAAATACCTGTGTTTAGAGTGATCCCCCCCATTTTTTCACATAAAAACTGATCATAAAAATTGGCACTATATTTGAGTATATACAGTATACAAAACTTTTAATTAGTACATGCGGGAATCTTGTAACTATTTTTAAATTCTTATTGATTACATATTTAATGTACATTCTCTAAACACATTTTGTTTCTTTCTTGACACACCCATGTCTGTGCATGGGTGTGTAATAAAACACTATTTGGGCTACAGTCTGACATGATTGCATATTTGATTGTAAATATATAAAGAATTTCTAACAAAATTTTAGTCCATTTCTCTTGTATGTGAAGATATTTGAATCAATATGAATGAGTATAAATATTTTCCAATCCTTTAATATTAAGTCATTTCAACCATGTTTCTGACTAATGGTTTCTTTTCTTACACTTCTCATTTGTGTAATTCTCTTCTGGCCTCTTGATATCCAGTCAAGTTTGATCTTTGAAAATTTAAATGCATTGTCAATCATTATCTTCTGTCTTCTTGATTCCTTTTCTTTTATTGTTCTCTCTTTATGTTTTGCTTTTTCTTATATTATTAACCTTCTTGAATCATAGTGGCTTTATTGCCTTGCTTGGTGTGACATGATTTAAAAAAATCATGGATGTCATTTATTTTCAACTATTTTTCTGTTTTGCTATTGGTAATTGTAATAGGGAGATTAGCCCATTCCACAGAGGAAACAATCAGCATTCATTGATTGGATAGTTGGCATTACTGTAGAATAATTGGTCATGGTCAAATATAATTGGCAGAAATGCCCAACAAACAGAATTGACAAAGTTTGCAATAAATGATAACAAGCAAAGGAAGAAAACAGGGAAAAAATAATATTAAGCAAACAATATATGCAAGACAAATCAACAGTAATAAGGCATAAAAAGGATACAGCTAAGTGATCACAGCATTCTGACTTCAAGACAAGAAAGAACAGAAATATAGAAGATGAAAGTGAAAAGTGGCCTATCTTATTGGCTTAGAAAAAAATCCCATCTGTATGTTTTATCTATAAATTTTCTTCAAAAATTTATTTCTGGCAATAATTTTTTACAAAGTATTTATAGCATTAAAACCTATTTTTACACTTTTATAATGCTTTTTACCTCAGTTTCAGGGTTAACTATTTGCCCATAGCTGGGACCCTAACAGGTGCTACCACCCCGGGTCAGGGTGGACCTGGGAACACCAGCAATTATGAGGTGGTTCCATGCTCCTCAAAGCCTCCTGATCAGAGGCCTTGCTGTTGGACGTAGTTTATCATCTTACCCTGGACGCAGATGTAGTTTATCATCATACCCAAGACACGAATGTAGTTTATCGTCATACCCAGGACACAAATGTAGTTTATCATCATACCCAGGACACAAATGTAGTTTATCATCATACCCAGGACACGAATGTAGTTTATTGTCATACCCAGGACACAAATGTAGTTTATCATCATACCCAGGACACAAATGTAGTTTATCGTCATACCCAGGACACAAATGTAGTTTATCATCATACCCAGGACACAAATGTAGTTTATCATCATACGCAGGACACGAATGTAGTTTATTGTCATACCCAGGACATTCTGATGTGATTCTTGTTATTTTGTAAAGCTCTTTGTGATTTTGTATCACCAATTTATTGAGTCTGATAAAGGATTGTCTACAGGAATATGCATGATGAAAATACTATGAACAGAACCAATGAGCAACAAGAAATTTCAAAGTAAAATGAGAAACTAGAAAAACACTTATACATAAATCAGAAAGAGACAAATTTCTGGAATAAATTATTAGGAATGATAGCTCAGAAAATTTAATACTTACAGGATGAATTGAAGGAAGACAGGGTAATAGGAAAAGGCTAGCAACTTAACTAATTACTTTGAGTGAATATATGGCAGAGCAGGGGTCAGTAGACTTGATAAAGAGTCAGATGATACTTAAAGCTACAAGGGACAGGAAGTTGTGGAGACCCATGATCGACCACATCCTGAATAGCCATGGCATATAAATGATGATGGTGATGACATATTTGTTTATCTACTAATTTTATCATTCTATATAAAATACTTTTCTTATATTGTCATCAATTTGATTTATTTACTTTCTGTTGTAAATGTTTAAATAGGGGCATAAGTTTTAAGGTACATGCCTTTTCATAGCATTAGCATAAAATAACTTTTGTTGTTAATTGCTAGGTTTAAGATAATTCTACTTGCTTTACTTGGTAATTGAATTACTATTTGGCTATTTTCTAGTGTCAAATCAATGTTTCTCTGAATTCCTTCCTTTGGGATCCCAGGTTTCCTCAATTCCTCACCCATTTGGGATTGTCATCTAGTAATATTTCCACCTTTATATTTATGATTCATGCAAATTTCTCCAATTCCTCCACAATAATTTTCCTTAGATTTAAGATTCCTCCTCTGGGAGCCACTTACCTCTTGCTTAAGAGTCATTCTGTTAAATATTTCACAAGTTCTAAGTATTTCCTAAACTTAACTCAGCACAGTACAAAACCAAGTTTGAATTTATTTTGCAAAAAATTGTGTTACACCAATTACTACTCTGTTACTATTTCCATAACAAATGTTCAAATGAGCTTCATTCTTTAGTTTCACCAGTTTAAACTTTTATAGTTAGAACACACTATACCACTTCCATGGAGTCAAATCACCCTCATTTCCTCTATATTCCAAATGTAAGTGGAAATTTCATTCAGACAACTTTTTTCAAGAACTGCTCTTTTGTAGAACAGATTCCTGCTTACATGCTTCCTTGAAGACGACAAGCTTAACCTTTTCAAGTCAAGGGTTAATCATTATCTATCTTCCTTATCCTTATAATCTTCAATTTCTGCCATCTTTATCTACAATCAAATCACACTAGACACACCAGTTCTCATTGGATTACCAAAGTTAAGCAGTGTCAAGCCTGGTCAGTATTTGGATGGGGGATAACCAGGTACTCTAAGCAACCTCCTAAAATCCAAAATATGTTTCATCTTTAAATAACCTGTTGTAGATGTTCTGGTGATGTGCTGGCCTTGTCTGAATGCAATTTTTTTAATATTTTTATTTGGTAGGGGAGGGGATTATATATGTGATTAAAAAATTGGTAACAAAATCATATGTGAGATACAACAAAATAAGCATAGACAAAAATAACAAAATGCTTTAGTATACATTTCAGAAAAATTATTCTACATTTTAATTAACATATATGTATACAGAAATAAAGAAGTTTTGCTTATTTGTTGGTAGCAACATGTTTTGTCAGAGAACTGTCCAGGATGCTTTCCACCTTTGACTCTCGAAAAACAGAGAGAGAGAGAAAGTTTTGTTTTTTCTTTCAATTTGTAGTAAAATGCTTGTTTTGATGCATCATGGGAGTATTCTATATTTATTTAACTATTTTTATAACTGAATAATAAATATGTTTTATCTTCTAAAAGTTAGCCTTCAGTTTCAATACCTCCTATTATTATTCTACTCAGCACTGATTTAACTAGGATTGAAGGATTTATAACAAATGCCAATAATTATTAGGTCATTTATTTCTGTAATTCTTTTGTTAAAAGCATGTACTTAAAAATCCCAACGTATTAAGTATACACCTCACTTAAAAATAAATTGAATCCATACCAAGCTGAAAATACACTACAGAAGAACAGTTTATTTTTTCATCTATTTTTACTGTCCACCATTTTGAACCTGCCAACTGTTAAAAAGCTGCAAAAGTAAATGAAAGCAGAAATCTTTTCACTTCTTAAGCAATATTCTGGCAATAACAACAGTGGCTGTTAAATTCATTTTCAGTAATGACAGAGTCTGAGGTGTTGGTTATCAATTAACTATGAGGAAGGGTTTTCATTCCAAAATAAAAAAAAATAGCAATTTATTATAAAACAAATATAAAAGAAGAATTCTGTGAATGTCTTCAGTATAATTAAGAAACCATTTTGCATTTGTGATTTTTTTATTTTTTTATTTTGGACAATCAGTTTCTTTGAACAAAAATTGAATGAATTGAATTTATTTTGCCTGGTTTTTCACTATGAAATGTTTTTGCAATTTACTTGTCTTTCATCATATATTAACCTGATTAAAGCTTCCACCGGAGAGTCTACCTGATATCATGGAATTTCATTTAAGAATTCTCTTCATCAGTGATTGCTCACCTGAGACACTTTTCTTCTGATTTCACAGACAAATTAAACCAAGAAATAGTTTAGGACTTGGAGTCATGAGGTCTGAGGTTCAATTTGAAGAAATTTCAAGATTATCACAATGGAAATCTTGAATTTCAAAATCGGAAGAATTGAAACACTTTAGCTCAGGATAGCATGTACTTGGCATTCAGACTGCTCACTTTTTCTTTTCTTTTTAAAAAAAAAAGATAACTAATTATTTAATGTTCAAAATTGCTCCAACTGTCTTATCAGAATACTTCATCCTTCAGACAATTTTAAAATATGCAGCAATTAAATCTGGAATTGTGCTTATAAATATTCATTATTTGAATTAACATCTATGAAAGGCAGTAACGCCACAAAAACATAAGGGGTTACAGAGTGTGAATGAATTAGGAATAGAAACCTAATAATGAACAGAAAGAGAAAAGAGTAATCATGACAGTAGATAATCATTGGCACTGAATTTAAATTTTTGCAGATTAAAGTTGACTGGAAAGCATGGAGCTGGAAGGGAGTTCCACAAGCAAGAAATGCAAGAAAAGAAACTGTTAGCATAGAATTTATAGTTAAATCTAGTGAGCTCAACTGTGAATTGATGAGATCTTGATGCTAGTCAAGTACTGTGCTTAAATTAAAAAATATCTAGATACCATAGTGAAGAACTCATCTGAACAATTACCTTGAAAGTATTTATAGAAAAGACACAGACAGGCAACCTCAAAGCAATGGGAAAATGACTGAAACTGATATGCCAGATCAGGACCAATAATATTGCTGATTCTTCTTTGGATTTTAGCAAGGACCTCAAGGTAAATAGCAGAGGCACCGAAGCATATGTGGTAGCAATATTCTAAGCATAGATGAATAGTAGACTTACAGATATGTAAGATGGATTCTGGAGAGAAAAATTGTCTCGTATAACACATTGAACCAACTTTCTTAGCAGCTTCCCTAGCAATGGATTCAATATAGTATCTTCACTTCATATCAGCTGAGAATGTTAGCCGAAGAAGTTGCAAAAAGTCCCTTTCTTGGAGTTCACCGTCAACCATGTTGATGGAAGGCAGAAGAGAGGTCTCTCAAATAATTAATGGAGAGAAGTTTAGTTTTGGAGGCATTAAAATTTACAATTCATTGGAGTTTCCTAAATAGAGGTGTAAAAGGCTAATAGGCCAATAGTTCTAAAAAAATGGAACAACAAATGACTTCCAGCAGGCAGGAAAGCAGAAGGCAACAAGGCATTTATTATACAGTTTAGAGAGAACAGGAGCCAGTTCAGGATCACATTTCTTAATGACTATTACAGGGATACCATCAGGTCCACATGTTTTGTGGGGATCTATGTTAGAGATGATAGCAGAAATCATGGAAGGGGTTATATGCATATCACATCAGACTCAGTTCTGAGTGGGAAGTTAGTCAGGGATACTCCAGATAGTCAAGAGTAGAGTTTGAGGATAATTTACAGGCAAAGCATTCAGTTTTATTGGCAGAGGATAACACCTCAAATTGGTTGAAAAGGGGAGGAATAGAAACCTTACAATTATTTAATACCCTATTACAGAGCTGCCAGTAATCGAAAGTTTTTAGAGTGTATGTGGTGCCTCATTCTCTCAGAAAACAGGGACAGCTTCTTCAAAGACTCGCTATAATTATTATGAACAGCAATGAATAGACGCCTGTTGTGATGAGAGCTGCCATGCTGAAACTGAGTGCTTTTGTGGCTAAGCATACTGGTGTGAACTATGGAGAGGATTGAGGTTTCACCTGGTATTTCCTAGAAGGGATGAAAGTGTCTTTGACCCAAGAAGAAACCTCAAGGGCACAATTTTCAGTTGGGAGGTTAAAGATGTCAGTCCAAGAGGCATCACAAAGAAAACCATGGAGTCAGTAACAGTCTGAGAAAAATGTGAATGAATGTTGGAATATTAACAAAATCAATCACATGTAATCAAATCCAGACTACTAAAATATTACAGTATAGTTGGTGTAAATGAGACCTTCAGAGATAATGAAAATTTATCCCATGTGGTGCTCCTTATAGCTGCAATTGTCTGGTACAATACAGTGAATCAATATTCACAGCAGCAGACCTAGTAATTGTCTCAATATAATTGCTCCACTTCATGTCAGTGGAAAATATTAAACCAAGAAGTCACAATGAGTTGCTCTCCTGAAGCTTAGCATCAGCCATGTTAAGGGATCACAAAAATTGTTCTCTATGATGATGAAAACTTAGCAGTTTTGTTTTGGAGGTCTTAAAATTTACAAGCTATTTCTGCCAGTTTTACTTTGTTGGATTTATCGAAAAATCTTTGAAAATTCTACGTCTTCAAAGCATTAGGGTTAGGAA
The DNA here is from genome assembly GCA_903632075.3 of Acanthosepion pharaonis. Classification (NCBI taxonomy): domain Eukaryota; kingdom Metazoa; phylum Mollusca; class Cephalopoda; order Sepiida; family Sepiidae; genus Acanthosepion; species Acanthosepion pharaonis. The sequence goes on from CAHIKZ030005569.1 coordinate 2,330,673, forward strand.
GATGAAGGTAGAAATCTAATTAACCAGGGTAGAAAAATTCAAACAAAATATAGGTTGAGGAAGAGACTTACAATATAACCAATAACAGTTCAAAAGTTTGAGGTAACCCCTGATAATTTTTTAAATTGTCCCAAATAGTAGTTGTTTTGTACTTTAAATAAAAGAAAATTATTATACATGGTTCAATAAGTGGGACATGATTTTTTATTAGAAATTTTATTATGACAAAAATAAAAAAGCATTTTATGATTAAATTTTACTCTCAATCAAAATATCCTCCTTTAGTCTTGATTACTGCAGCACAAATTTTTGGCATTCATTAAAAAAGTTTCTCAAAGTATATTTGATAATTGATTCCATTCTTTTTCAATGACTCTAAGAGCTTTTCATTTTTTTTTCACTTTTCTATCAAGTTCATCTCATGCTAATTCTGGACATGGCTTCAAACTTTTTAACTGTAGTGTAAATTATGCATAACAGCATTTTAAACTATTTAAAAAAGCTTCTTATGTCAGACTATGAGGCTGATTTTATGATGCCACTTTCCACATTTTAGCACTTTTTTATTATGAAATTTTCACTTTATCACAGATACATATACCATGATGGTTTGTTGCAATAGAAATTTTGATTGTTTGAGCAATGAACTATGTTTACATTTGAAAAAAAAATGGAATGCAGCAAAATTTTCTCAAAGTTCTACTTAATTGAGAAAACTTGACAAGTTGTCTAAAAAAATTGTCCCACTTAAAAAAAATACAGGCCCCATTTAAGCAGAGAAATTAAAAAAGATTTTTATACAGAAAAATAATAAAGCATCCTACATAAGCAGGCTCATATTTATGCGGAGTGTACTGTATGATCAAGTACCTGAAAACCATAGCATGGGTTGACCCAAGCCTTGTGAGTGAAATTGAGCTGACGGAACTATTTGGGAGCTGTAAATGGTTGTGCTAACACAAAATCCCAAGTCATCTTTTGAGTATACTGACCTTGTCCAAACTGTAGATGACACCAGGTAATGCACTTTCTTCCAGCAACTGTAACTAAGGTTCACTCAGAATAATTGCAGTATAAGCCCCAGTTGGGCCCTATGGGTGATGAACAAACACAAATGTGCATGAGCAGGCATCTACAGCAAGGATTGGCTTGTCACCCTAGTAGACAGACAGACTCAGATACAAGTGACCAACCACTAATGTATGATTTCATTCTTTCATGAAATCAAAAATAGAATTTATCATCTAATTAGAAATCATTCAAAAAAAATTTCTTTTCTCTATTGCTTTCTCTCTCAGCCTGCAGAACTTTCACAAGTTCTCGTTATTTAGAATTAATCAAGAAACTTTCTATCAATTTTAGTGATCAGCAATATAAAAATAATAAAAAAGAACTTTTTATAAAGATCTATTTTATAATAACACACATTTCTATTTGTTTTTCTGAAGCCAAATCATTCAGAGCTAGCTAGTTAATTTAAGTTTAGCTACTTAGGAATATTTTGTGAAGTTATATCTGTGAAATATCTTGTCAGCTGCTCCTGAACAATCATTGCTTTCACTAATTCCATCAATATTTATGAAATGTCTAGTAAATATCACTAAAATTAAACCAAGTAATTTTATAAGGCAGTGGATTTAGTTAATTACAGGTCATGTGAAAAAGTAACTTAGAATTTAAAAAACATTTACTTTTGGATCATAAAGCCATAGTAAATCCAGAACAGTTAGCAAAAACATGATTTGTATTTTCCTTCATTAAATATATTTTCCAGAATATCAAAGGCTTTTATTCATATAAGTTTATCAATTTCAGTTGATTTTATGAATATTGAGCTAACTTTTAGAAAAAAATTTAAGTTTTTCCAAAAATTTCTTTCCAACTCAATTTCATTGATCTATTTTTGTGCTTAATTTTATTTTTGCTTTCCTTGAAAAGAGTTCAGGATTTGTCCAATGGTAATAGTAAGATTAACCATTTTTATACAGGAAACATTCAGCATTCACTAACTGAACAGATACCATTAGTGTTATGCAACAAAAAAAACATTAAATTTTGTTTCTTTCCTTGCAAACAATGTGTTCAAATAATTGATATGGCAGCTCAATTCCACAATGAACTAAACAAATTACAAGTCCAAACTCAAAGATCCAGAGGCAGAAAGAAATGTCGAAATTACAATTTGCATGTCCAGTATTACAAATCCCACTACACGTAAATGTTCAGAAATCAACATGCAAGCCGACAGACGAGGCAGAAAAAATAAAAACAACTTTTCTCTTTTTGAGAACACCAACCGCTTTTATTGATGGAACAGTTTTTTCATTGGTCAACAGGTAGCAGAGGACACACAATATTGCATGTCCAGTGTTACAAATCCCACTACATGTAAATGTACAGAAATCAGCATGCAGGCCGACATGCAGGCAGAAAAATAAAAACAAGACGAGGCAGAAAAATAAAAAGGAACTTTTGTCAGTGTTTTGAGTAAACACTAACGCTTTTTATCAGACGAGGCAGAAAAAATAAAACAACTTTTTCTTTTTTTCTTTTATTGATGGAACAGTTTTTTCATTGGTCAAAAGGTAGCAGTGGACACACAATATTAGCATATCCAAAATGCATTTATGGCAACACCTGCCACTGACTTGTTTCTATTTTTGTTATTCTGTCTTCAGCATATTGTACAGAACACACATTCCCTTTTTCTCAATAAGTGGCTTTCTCTTTCACCACATGTTAGCTGAAATTTATAAAATGTTTTTCTTAAAACAGTTTTCCTTGAAATTAGACTTCTTAAGTTCACTAATGCTTATGGCTCATTCTCATTTCAATGGGAGTTTTCTTCTACTCTTTTTGCTTTTGATAATGTACAAAATCTTGATTGTGCCATGATTTTCTTTTCTAATTACATATGCTACTCTTTTTTTTGTTGTTACTTCTGTTAGAAGTGTTAAAAGAATATAGTTTTTGTTATTTGGAAAAGCTTTTTGTTTGGGATTTCCTAACACCAATCTATAAGTTCTGATGAGGGATCATCTTCTTTAAGACCTAAAGGATATGTTCACTTGAAACCATTTTTAATTTGAAAAAATAGTTATTTATAGAGGTCACTTCTATTTTTGCATAAATTTTATTTCTGTAAATCAAATATTTTCCTTTGTATTCAGTGAATTAGCTTTCAATTTTTTAAAAGATGTGCATTGTTCCTTCATGTCTTCATTTTTAAAAACATTTTCTCTCTTCAAATTCTTTCCATATATTCAAGATCAAAAAGGACCTATTTATTTAACATTTGCTTTTCCATTCATCTATCTCTAAAAAGTTCTGTACATGACTTTATTTTCTAAAGAGAATGAATTTCATGTGAAATGTTTCCTTAAGATGGAAGAATACTTCCGGATATGCTATAGGACTTTGACAGGTTTCCAAAGCCTCTTTAAAATGTTATGCCAAAATAGCAACCAATACACAAACTCAAGTTCCCCAACAATTCTTTTTTCTAACCTTATAATATTTCTATTCAATATTCAGTAATTGTCACATTACAGAGATGTCTTTTAGAAGATTTTTAACAGCACTGCTATTCATCTCAACTGGCAAAAAAACAGGAAGAAAACCATAAAGGATTATTTTTTGATCAAAGTTCAATCATTGAACTGTTTTAAAAATACCTTTCAAATTTTATTATTAACAAAAACTTCACAACTGAAAAAAAAATAAAAGGAAGAAATCCTTTTAAAATCTTTCTCTCAGTGATCAACTCGTATTAAATACACTTTCAAGAACTTTTTGTCAGCTTTTATTTTCAACATGATACAAGTGAATAATACTAAACATCTATAAAAGAAAAATGAAAATATATGTCATGACTTTAAAATCAGTCTATATTTCATATATTTTCTACAGCATGTATTAAAACAGTACCTACCTCTGCTAATTGATGGCAGCTCCATAACATTTTATTTTTGTTTACTACAGTAACTACCATCTGGTTCAAAACAGCACATCATGAGGAATGTAGACAAGAATATCCCACTAAAAAGAATTATAAATCAATTCAATTTTCTTTCCATTATTGTTCAAATAGAAACCAATAAAATTGGCCAAAGTTAGTCTCCTGAAATTGTGGGTCTTATTAATCAACAAAAAAATTAAATTTGCTTTTTTATGCATGTTAAAATATTTTTGTAAACATTATAGATGTTGATTGCACCCAAATTTGTTTGCATGAGTTTTCTTATATTTTTAAAAATTGAGATTTCTCTATTTTTTGAGCTACCATACATGTAAATGATCAGTGACTCTAACCAGACTTCCAGTGCAAAGATTTTCTTCATTATAAAATCTTCTTTGTGTTCTGGTCTGTTTTGAAAATTCATCCAGCTGCACTGATGAATTGAAAAACAAAGTCTTGCTCAAACCCAAAAGACAGCCATAATATTGAATATGATAGTGAATGCTGGATAATTCATATTCAAATGAAGAAGTGACAGAGATGTGATATTATTGACTGATACTAAGAATACCATGGACTGAACACAGCAACAATGAAGAAGGTTTAAGTAAAATAAGAAATAAAAGGATATTTATATTTACAAAGAAAGTGACTGTTGAAATTTCTAGGACAGATAATGAGAAAAGGATGCTTGGAGAATTTAACAGCATATATTGAAGGTGAGAGAAGCATGGAGAAACAGTGAGTAACCAATCTATCGAATTTGTGTGACTGGATGACAGAACTGGGATAAAGTGGGTTGGTAGAGTTATAAGTTACTTAGAGCAACAAAAGACAGGAAGATGTGGAGACCAATGATCACCTACCTAGTGATTTTTTATGAATGTATGACAGAACTGGGATAAAATGGGTTAGTAAAGAGTCCAAAGTTACTTAGAGCCACAAAAGACAGAAAGATGTGGAGAGTAATGATCACCTCAGGATTTTGTGTGAATGTATGACAAAACTGGGATAAAGTAGGTTGGTAAAGAGTGTAACAGAGAATTGGGTCAGTCTGATAAAAGACTCAAGTTGGTTGTATGTAGTGCTGTAAGCACCAGCAGTTACATCCTCTTCTATAACAGGCTGTTGAGAGATCTTCTACTTAGAGTAGGTGACACTGACTATTTGCAAATGAACGATATTATTAACATTTGACTATTTGCATATGAATGATACTATTAACCAATAGTCAGCATGGGTCTGGCACTTGGAGAGCTATATAACATCAGTTTTTTTCTTAATCAAGAAGGTACTTTCAACGTGCAGACATGTGAAAACCAGACAAAAACAAACAAGCTATTTCAGCGATTGACTGACAATGACAGACCCCAAATTTGAAAGTTTAAAGTTAATTCCCAATTTTGACAGATCGGCGTTTGGTCTTCCAGTGGTTGATAGAGAAACTGGAACTTGTTTACGGGCTATGTGGAGTCTTTGGAACATGTGATCCTTTTGAGACTTACAGGTGGAGCATTTGCAGTTTACCAACAACTGGATGACAAAGCAAAATCCAACATTGACCAGATAAAGACTACCTTAGTTACAGCCTTTGCTACAAATTCATCAAACAGGATATGTGGTATGGTGAATCCATACAGTGAGTAAGCAATCTATTGAGTTTGTTGAATGACAGAACTGAGATAAAGTGGGTTGGTAAAGAGACAAAAGTTAGAGTAACAAAAGAGAGGAAGATTTGGAAAGCAATGATCACCAATCTTGTGATGTTGTGTGAATGGATAACATAACTGGAATAAAGTGGATTGTTAAAGAGTCAATAGTTACTTAGAGCAACACAAGACAGGAAGATGTGAAAAACATGATTACCCAATGTCTCAAAGAGACATGCCAGATAAAAGAAGAAATAAGCATTTATTATTGATACATAACTATTTATTATAAAAAGATTCAGAAATTGTTTCTACTGAGTTTAAATTTCAAAACTATACTTACTGTGTAGATATGTATGTGAAAATGGAAAATTATATCCAAGCAAAGATCTCTGAAAATCCCAACTAATTCCAGCAATATCAAAGTTGAACAGTAGAAAAATTATCAAAAATCAATTTATTATCATCATATAATAATTGTGCTTGTCTCTCCCTTTGTTAGTTCCTTAGTTTATGCAATTGTTACACCCTGCCAATACCTCATAAATAATGGACTATTCTGTCTTGATTGCATGGAAAGACAAAAGACATATTAGAGATGCTACATGGTTTCAGTGAAAGAAAGAGAGAATTTTTTAGCATCTCCTGCCAATACCTCATAAATAATGGACTATTCTATTTTGATTGCATGGAAAGACATATTAGAGATGCTACTTGGTTTCAATGAAAGAAAGATAGAATCTTTTAGCGTCTCCTGCCAATACCTCATAAATAATGGACTATTCTATTTTAATTTCATGGAAAGACATATTAGAGATGCTACTTGGTTTCAGTGAAAGAAAGAGAGAATTTTTTAGCGTCTCCTGCCAATACCTCATAAATAATGGACTATTCTATTTTGATTGCATGGAAAGTCAAAAGACATATTAGAGATGCTACTTGGTTTCAGTGAAAGAAAGAGAGAAGTGTTTAGCGTCTCCTGCTAAATAAGTCATAAATAATGGACTATTCTATTTTGATTGCATGGAAAGACAAATAAAATCTGGCTTAGTTTAATACAGTGCTTCTCAAACTATCTGATATGGCAGACCAACATTTTTTTTTTTTTAATATTTCGTGGTAATATTAATCTATACTGGAAATGATATATATAATGAATATAATAAAAGTTAACTATTTTTTATCTTCCATTTATTTTGCAAAAAATAATTCAATATCAAAACATATAAAAAGTAATAAAAAAAAATAAGCTCCAAATGATTCCTTAGCCTGGACACTGGCTGTGTACCGGTAGCTGATGGTTCACATACTGGCACCGGTCTGTGGATCACCATTTTGAATAGCACTGGTTTAATAGATCATGAGAAACAGATGATAGCAAATTTATATAAAAATGGTTCACTTCTCTCTATTTCCTTCATAACACTCTCTAGTACCATATAATGTTGTTTTCATGACAATGTTTCTGTTGATGCTTTCTTTAACCATCTTCATTCAGAGAATGCCACCTTTTTTCACTTTCACCATTGATCCAAGATCTAAATGAAGATTCATGCAGATAATTCATTTTATCTTGTTTTGAAAATTGAAGGAAATTTTGTCCCTAAATTAAATTTAAATTTCTCTTTTCTGCATCTATTTAATTATTCAATTGTTTTATGTTAAAAGAAGATGTAAAATAAAATTAACTCTGGATCTATCCCCAGGTAAGTAACCTATTTCATGATACACATAAGTTTACCCCTTTTAAACAAATTTAACACACCATCTCTATGTGTTTTTGCACCAACTAAAACCCTGTACATGTAGAGAAACTCAGAGAATGTTGTTCTTTCTTTTATTTCTTTTTAGTTCATTATGTTCAGTTCTTGTCTCACAAAACCAAATATTCTGCCATTTGTTCTGTACTTGAAATTATTTCAATTACCCAGGGAAAATACATCACAGAATCCCTAACATTGCTCACATCTCTTTGTCCCACAGGCTAAGGGTGTTCACTCTTCCTTATCAGCATTGACAGCCAATTATTTTTTTTTCATACCACCAACAAAATGTTAGCCTGTCATTACAGACTTTGAATGAAAATAATGCTTACTTAGTGCAGAGCTGGAACAATTTATATCTGACATGATAAGTTACAAGACCTTTTATTATTACATCGGCAGATAAAGATCCAAGGTTATTAATTTAACAGCTTCAACATCTTTTCATGTTCTATTCACTCAAAGAAGACAGTTAATCTTGATAACAACTGTTTCTAATTGACAAAAATATAAAGATAGTTTATTGCCATAACTTGGATTAGCCCTCACACTTATTTTTTAATTGTTTTTAATTAAACATTTTAGCTGGTTAATTTCCAAACATTTTTTTCAGTTTAATCTTTCTATTCAGCAGTCTTATGTCTTGATGTATGTGACCAAACAGTGTGGGTAACATAAAAATTATTGACACAGTAAGTAGAATTGCTGAGTTGAGTTCATATTCTGAGATCATTATGCTTACTTTAATGCTTGATTTAATTTATTCTCCCCAGAGCTATGGATTAAATAAAAGAGTAACATGGGATCTCTAACCTTGGGTAGCATCTTGTCTAAGAGAAATAAAACACTGAATTCAAATCACATGTCACGTGCAAAAGAATAGTGACTCTTTGACCATCAGCTTCTTTATGATGAAGACATAAGACAAGCATATAGCATTAACTAGTTGATGAAATGAATTCAAAATCCAGTTGGAATAATTTACATATACTTTGCCCTAATACTCTTGAGAAATGTATGAATCTAGGACTGTCTCTCCCCACCAGCTATGGATAAATAATAAGGCAGTTGGAGCTCTTTAGTTATAGAGCTGTCCAACTTGGGAATTGGGCAAGTAACCCTGTAAAATTTCACTTGTAGCTGAAATCACAGCAACATGAATTGTTCTGGTTTAGCACTTATATCCACAAGGAGTCTGAAGAATAAAAAATAATTTTACTTTTTAAAGGAAATGATACTGCAATTTTTGCAAATATGCCAACATTTTATTTTGAAAATGTCATCTTTTGGGCGCTTCAATGAAAACTAATATAGAAATTGAGACTTCTATTTTCAAATGTAATTATTTTGTTGTTTGGATTAATTTATTCTCAGAACTTTTAATATAATTTAGAAATAAATTAAAAGATTTTGTCTATATTTCTGAGATGATGTATTACGTACATTATTTACATTATTCGAACCAGGAAGATGTTCAGGTTCTACTGAACCATGTAAACTCAATAAGATCTTCGATACAGTTCTCAATGGAGAAAGAAAGTAACAACACACTCCCATTCCTGGATGTTCTAATATCTTGAACAGAGTATGGGTTCAAGACATCCGTATACCGTAAAGCGACATTCAATGGACAGTACTTCAATTTCAACTCCCACCATCCATACAGCGTAAAGAAAGGGATTGTTCGTTGCTTACAACACCGAGCAAAAGTCATAAGTGGTGATCCAGAGACGTTAGATAAAGAATTGGTCAGTATAAGTAGTACCCTACAACATAACAACTACCCTGGGTACATGGCAGCAGCTCCAAAAAACTGGGATAGGCGGGTACAAGGGGAGGAGGACAACAACACTCAGAAAACAGTCTGCCTGTCTTATGTGAAGAGGTTATCAGAAAAAATACAAAGGATCTACGGTCCATATAACATCAGGACAACCTTCAAAAGCTTGACAACACTTCACAGATATCTCTCCTGAGTAAGAACCCCGCCCATAGCGGAAAACATGACTAAAGACTGTGTGTACGCTATCCCATGCAGCTGCGGAAAGGAATACAAAGGAGAGACAGGCCGCCCCCTCAAGGTAAGGCTTCAAGAACACCAGAAAGCTGTAACACGAGGGGAAGTAGAAAAATCAGGCATGGCTGACCACATATGGAGAGAGAAGGGAGATCACTGCCCTCTGTGGGATCATGTTGAGATCATTGACAAGGAACACCATTAGAAAATTCATAAACTTAAGGAATCAGCACATATGCTAGGCCACAACAATCTCCTGAGCCAACCAAGCATAGAAATAAATACAATATGGGAACCAGTAATAAGGAGTGCCAGAGAAAAGCAATGATAACAACATAGTTGCAATATGAGCACTGGTAAAAATGGTTGCTGAGGACATTAGGTTTATAATACCCAGAAATTCATACCCAGATGTCCTCAAGGACACATGGCACAGTGGATAAAGGCGTTGGTCAGATCCAGTGACAGGACCCAAAGAGTGTGAGAACAGGAGATAACTGATAACTGACATCCATCATGTGGAACTAGAACAGTCTACCCCGGTGAGCAAAATAAAGGGTTCAGTTCGACATTCCAACCACCTGAAGAAGGCCGGAGTGTACAACGGCCGAAACGTTGTGATAAATATGGTGACAAAGATGAAGACAATAATCCGAACAATAAATTAAAAGATATAGGCTATAGAAACATATAATTAGTTAGCACAATAGCCAATTAAATAAATTATTTTATTATTTCACATCTTAATATAATCTCCTTGACATTCTTTAACTGTCATCAATCTTTGATTTTGGTAACATTTTTTTATTGTTTTGTCTTTAACATTAGTTGTAACACAGTTGCATTAGTTGTTTTCCAAGACCTTCTTTGTTTGACCATTGTTTTGCATTCTCATATGCATCTCTTAATGAGGTTTTCTACAAAATCTTTGAAACCTTCTTTGGCAATGTGGTCATTGTCTTAAAACTTCTTGGTTGTGTGTTGTACTACTCAAAAAAAGGTTTTGTCCAATAACTTACACTTCTTTTTGCCATCATCAACTTTGAGGGGACCTATAATTTTACTGTCTATAATACTAGCCCAAAACATTACTCCAGCCCCTTGTTTTCTGAGACATGTTAGTTGTCTATTTCCATAAAGATCTGCCATCAGGTCAATCCAATGTAACTCCACATTTATCACTAAAAATTACTATTAAGAAAACAGTTTTCATGTACTTCTTCACCGAAGTTACACATTTATCTTTGTGATATTTAACTGAACATGGTAATTTGTCGGCTTTCATACTTTTAGCCAATTTTCTTCATATTCTGCATTTTTTCTCTCTGAATTCACAACACCAGTTTCTTTAAAGATTTGTTACAGATTTGAATCAACCCACAACTAGGGAAAAGGCAAAAAAAGGTGTTTAAATATAAAAATATAAGATATTTTTATTTTTGTGTTTTTACATCTAAATTTTTCTTAGTGTGTATGAGTGTTAAAGTTCTTGTTTGTAGTTCTTTGTAGTTCCTTGTTTGTAGTTCTTTGTTAAGATGAATAGAAATGTGATTTCTTTGTGTGTTTGTGTGAGAAAGTGAGGAGGAAAGTGTAAGTGTCATGTAGCTTGGTGAGGAAGACAGGTGAATGAGTAAGGAAATTTCTTTTAAGCCAAGTATCATGAACTGTTGCTGTCTGTCTCTCCTTACTGGTTTGTCCATCTAGTAACTTTGCTTAAATACCCTGCAAAGGGATCACAAAGCATATTTTTTATTCTTGGTGGGAATGTGACTCATTGGTTGAAAAATGTTAAATATTTTTTCAAAGGATTAATATATTAACTGGAAGGATATGCAATCCTCCAACTCAGAAACCATTTGTCATTTTGTGTGTGACTGTCTTGCCGTTTATTTCCGTCTTCCCTCCACAAATATTTTTGCAGCTCACCTTTCTTGCCTATTACTCTTTTCATTTCTCATATCACATTTTGTAATATTCTTACAGCCAGTTTTTTCTTGTCCTTACCTTTTGTTAATTGCTTTTTTGATTGTTCTGTAATCTCTGTTTAACTTTATCAGAATTTTGATTGTTATATTCTCACCAGTCAGTAACTTTACAATACCTTTTTTTCTCTTCTCAGATTATATCATTCTCATGACTGATGGCAATCTTTATATATCTGAAATTAAAAAATGAGCATCAATAACTATGTGATTATTTTCAATATGATGAACAACCATTGAGATGTGTTATACAATCTGATGCAATCAGCAAGAGCTCTATTTTTTAGTTCAACCCATGCAGACTCTTGACTGCTAGGACATGTCTTGCTACATCCATACAGTCAAATCACTCTTATTTCCTCCATGTTCCAAATGTAAGAATAAAGTTTCACTCAGGCAGCATTTTCCCAACAACTGTCAATTTGTGGAACAGGTTCCCATATAAATACTTCCCTGAGC
>CAHIKZ030005569.1:2347500-2435000 GCA_903632075.3 Acanthosepion pharaonis
GCACCAATGGGAAAGTTCCACAGAATGATTCCCATGAAAATGTTTGTAGAATAGACAGATTCAATCTATGTCATGTTGGTGAGAAAGCGACTGAAATTGAGATGTCAGGTCAGGATTGATTATGTTAAAAGAAACATTCTTTGGATTTTGTCAAGAATCTCATGATATATAGTTGGAGCACCAGACCAGATATAGCAACAATGTTCCATGCTTGGATGAATGGTAGATTTATAAATGTGCAAGATGGATTCTGATGAGAAAAATTGTTTAGCACAATAAAGGGAACCAACTTCTTTACATTGATAATACTCTCCTGAATTGATGAATAGTTCCACAGAGTGCAATGTTTTGAATCTCTTGTAAATAGAGGCTATCAGTGGTCTTGATTATGTACTTCTCTGTATCTTTTTTATCAAACTCAGGGCTCCAATTATAGGTATAATCTCAAGGTGCCACATCTTCTAGTTTCAATTTCATGATCCTTATATTATTTTTTCCTTTTCTTTAACAAGTATATCTTTATCTGATGACACTTCTATAGCTAGGAAAAATCATTTTTTTGTAGTCATTAGTTGCTATGGCTGGTCTATTAAATTTTATATGACAGTTACTATAAATGGTAAACATTTCAATGAATAGTAGCTTCATGGAATGGGTTACCTCACTTGGCTCCACCAAAAGCACCTGGTAGGTGGCGCTATTTAAGTCTATAAAAATGCAAGCATATTCTCTCTCACTCTCACTCTTTTCTCCTCTTGCTTCCAGATATAGTTGAACCTATATAAAGAACACCACCACTGAGGTATATTCATTTTTCTTTGCTAACTTCCAAAATTTTACACACAGGCACATACACACATTCTCATTGCTAGTTGCAATATCTTTTCCTTTCATTTTAAATGTGTTCAATTCCTTTTGTTAATAACATGAATTTAATTTTCACTTGTTTTAAATTCCATGTTTTGTGTTTTTCTTTTTTTTTTAATTTTTACCCAAATTCATATGAATCTATCAAATATTGTTTGCAGGACAAATGTTCCAGGAGCTGTAAATATTTACTGAAAAAACGTTCACACCTTGCAACAAAAGAGGTGAGTCCTGTAAGAATTTAGTGCTGTTGAAATGGATTAGTTCTGTTAGTGTATTAATAATGTTTTTTCTTTCTTGAAGAAATAAGTGTTCTTTTATACTCATTGCCACCCCGACCCCAGAGCATGTTCGTTTCCTTAGTCCATTGACAATTGAACTCTCACACATCAGACACACAACAAAACACATTCTCATAGCTAGTTTTAATGTCTTTTTCTTTGATTTCATTTCTGTACACATGTAATTTCTTTTGTTAATAACATGTATTTAATTGTTATTTATTTTAAATTCCATGTTTTGTGTTTTTATTTTTACCCAGTCCACCAAAAAAATATTTTATTTTTACCAAGTCCACCAAATATTGTTTGGGGGACAAATGTTCCAGGAACTGATAAATGTCTACTGTAAAATATCAACATACTATAATATCAGTATTATTCGAATGTGATAGATTTCTCCTTTAATATATGAGCAGTGCTAAGGATGGGGATCTTCTGAAATTCTTGTATCTTGATTGTGCCAGGAATTTTGGCAATATATTTTTCCATTTCTTACTTCAACAGACCAAGAACACTTCTTACCACTGCCATTCTTGTGGTCTTCATACCCCACATTCTCTCAATATTATTATTATTATTGTTGTTGTTGTTAAACATTATATGATTAATAAAATTCATTGACAATTTTTACAGTAATAAAAAGGGCTTCATAATGTACAAATGAAATATTTAATAGCTATGTCACTAAAGAACAAGGATTTTTTTAAAGTAGATAAAAAAGGAGTGTATTTCCTCACAAGTGGATTTTTTTTTTAAAATATATATATTTTTTCAATCATTCTACCCCAAGAAAGGGGATAATGTCACTAGGATGCAAGGGGTTACTGGGAGTAAAGGAGAATGAGAAAACTTTAGAAAGGTGAAAGGACAATAAAAGAAGAGACTTCAGAAGGACAGAAAATGGCAATTGGCATTGCATTTAAATTTTGGCAGGGAAACAAGAAATTGGAAGGTAGTTCCACAGGCGAGAAGTGCAAGATAAAGATATTTCTTCTTTTTTTTTTAAATGTATTTTTAGATGGATTTCTGTTTTTTTTGTAAATGTAATTTTTGTAAATTTCTTGTTAGTGGATTTCTAAAAAACTTTTTTTAAAATCATGGGGGTTAACATGCAGATAAGAAACAATTTTATTAGACCTTTTCCTAAGCAAGAAGAACCAGTATTATCTCTTACCTTCAGACATAAAAAATATTCAACAATTCAATAATACCATTAAATAATGATATATATCAAATAGTCAGGTTATATACTGGAAAACCTTAGTAGATCCATTTTTATAGCATTGCCTAAGAAGTCAAATGAAGAAGAATTCAAGCTCCATGGGACAGTCAACCTAATGAGTCACATAATGAAATGTATTATCCAAATTCTGATGATTTGAGCAGAATTAAACCAAAAAATAGGTCAAGAACAGTGGTTTTGTTAAAGACACTGGTACAAGAAATGTGATATTTCTGTTCAGAGTGTGATCATAAAGAACAATTCAAATTCAGAAGTATGTATACCAATTTTTATAAATTATGCAAATATTTTTATATATATTATGCCTTTTTTAAATTCCTTGAAGAACATAGAGCCAGTGAGTAATTTGTTAGCCTACTGCACAACCCCCAACTTGGAGGATCAGGTTTTGAATTCAGAGTTGTTCTTCACCTAGACCAGTTGCCACCCAAGGCTATAAAACCTAATCTGTCCTGCTATTTACCCATGGCTGGGGGGAGAAGAAGAGGATTCATACCTGTTCCAAAGGTATTAGCATGTAAGTGAATGTAATAGATTCAACTGAAATTTGAACTCAGCTCTCTGATTCCTCAATTCGAGCCACTATCCATTACTCCACCATGTCTCCCAAATTATGCAAAAGTGTTTGATAAAGTACAATGCAAGGAAGTGTTTGAACTGTGAGGAAAGCCACCCACGTAAGGATAGAAAATGAACTAGGTAAATATACTTTCATGCTGGTGAGATGGAAAAGTACTAGGAAGAGGAAAAAAGTCAAACAATTATGTCCTGACCCCAACAAGAAGAGCTATTGAACAAAAATTCATGGGAAAATTAGCTCAGGGGGAGGTGTTGTAATGGAATGTCCCACTCTCCCTAATGCCAACTGTGGACTGACTATATCAGTAGATATATATAGTGTGCACAGTATATACCTGGTGGACTTGCTTTGGGAATTACTAGCTTGCTAACCAATTCCCTGTCTTTCAGTAGTGTATTCTCTTTTACAATAAACCTCTCTTTCTTTCATCTACGCCTGTATTGCTGTTCCTTTCACTCAAGTACCCCCTTTGTCTGTTTGTAAGGATACAACATATACAAAAATAGAAAAGTGAATAAGACATGGATTTTTTTCTCATCAGACTTATTCAACTGTTACAGTGCAGCAATCATGATTTATTATTGGCAGCCACAATCTTAACAACAGATAACAGTGTTGATAGAAAATTCAGAAAGGACATTGTAAGAAGTGAAGGTAGTAAAGGAGAAAGATAACTATCTATATTTCTGAGATGAGGTATTATTCAGACTTTGTAGTCATATTTATTACATCCGTTGTATGCTCCGTCCTTCTTCAGATGGTTGGAATGTCAAACTGAACCCTTTATTTCACTCACTGGGGTAGAATGTTCTAGTTCCACATGCCATGTCTAATGGATGTCAGATACCTCCTGTTAATTCCCCTCTCCAAGTTCTCCACTGCCTTAACCAGGTATTGAACTCACATTCTTTGGGTCCTGTCACTGGATCTAACTAATGCCTTTATCCACTGTGCCATGTCCTTGAAGACATCTGTGTATGAATTTCTGAGTATTATAAACCTAATATCATCAGCAACCATTATTTACCGGTGCTAATATTGCAATTTTTGATGTTATCATTTCAAGTTTTTACCAAAGCTCATATTGCAATTTTTGTTGTTATTATCACTTTTCTCTGGCACTCCTTATTACTGGTTCCCATATTGTATTCATTTCTATGCTTGGTCGACTCAGGAGATTTTTGTGGCCTTGCATATGTGGGATCAGGTTCAGATCATAGACTGTTGTAGGGTCCACTTTTTTACACAAATGGACTAACCCAGTATATACATATACTACTGCTATGTGAAGACCCGACAGAGCAAGACCAAAACAGGAGGAGAGTGAAAGGTTGTAGGTAACCAGAAGAGTGAGAGTAAGGTAACAGACAGACAGAACGAACGTAGCGAGCAACAGTCACCGTGAGCGAGCACGTAGACTCAGTAAGAAGTCATACAGGGATACTTCAATACCAAAGACTGTATAGATATTTTGCTACTAACCCGTATTCCTGGAACTACTAACCTGCATTACCAGTTTGTATTATTATGTTAATACATTATTTTCCTATATTCATTCTTGGCGTTTGTTATTTATTGGTACCGAATTTCATCCCAGAATCCACAACATAGACAAAGAACACCATTGGAAAATTCATTAGACATTAGACATGGCACGTGGAATTAGAATAGTCTACCCCCAGTGAGTGAAATAAAGGGTTCAGTTCGACATTTCAACCACCTGAAGAAGGTTGGAGTGTACAACAGCTGAAATGTTGTAATGAATATGGCGACAAAGATGAGGACAATAGTCTGAATAATGTAAATAGTGGACTAAAGATAAATTGTAAGAAGATAGAATGTATAGTTTGTCAGCAAAGGGAATATATCCCATGATGCAATCTATAAATTAGAGATACCAAAAACAAACAGATACGAAAATTTAAATATCTGGGAAGTGTTTTAACAGAGGAGGGAGAATGTGATGAAAAATCTGATGGTGCATTGGAATAACTCCCAAAAGCTAAACAAAGTATTAAGAAACAAGAAAATTTCATAAAAAAAACAAAGAAAAGAGTACTGAACTGTGATGTAATATCGTTGTAACCTAGAAAGGGTTATTGAATGAGGAATAACCAAAATGGCATTTAGAAATGAAATGATAATCTTTATAACATCAACAAGATACAATACTCACAAGTGGCTTGAAGTAGGTAAACCACTGTTTGTGGTGGACTACTTAGACAGCATATTACCCCCACTTACAATAGTGTCCAATAGAGGATTGGGACATAACCATTAGTGTTCATATGTACGGTATATTACAAATATCACTTCCCTCCTCTATGGCAGTAAATGCAAGACACAATCTACTAACAGATGAAGAAGAGATTTAGACAACAAAAATATGCTTCTACATGAACTGAACATATGAGTAATGAGGAAGTTTTAAGGAAAATGGAAACTCAAAGAATGTTTATACTTAGAATCAGAAAGAGATAGTTGAAATTTCTTGCATGCATAAATAGAAAAGAGGACTCAGAGAGTCTGACACTCACAAGAGGGAAACAGCAAGTTACCTCCCCAACAAACAGAACAGAGACTGGAAAGGATGGTAAAAAAACAAACCTTACTAAGTGCTACCAAGTAAGGAAGTTGTAGAGAGCTATGACTCATGTCTTGAAGCAACACAGCATGTAAAAGAAGAAGAATCATTATTTAACTTAACTCAGACTGTTTCAGAGAGTTCAAAATAATAAAGAGAAAAATGTTGTTATTTATATTTATCAGTTTTTAAACTTTTTTTTTTGCAATAGTGAGTATGTAATTAATCTGTTACCATCATGTAGTTTCAGACTCTCTTTCATTCTTTAATGAAAGAATTGTCTTCCCTAGGTACACTGATGGCATGTCTCCTGATTTTTATACCTCTTCACACTCTGACCAACTGCAGTCTCTTAACTACAATGATGTGTCTTTGACCTTTTGATTCTTGCATCTAATGAGATCTTTTTAACTTTGACATCTTCCAAATTTACATTTTTAATTTATTTTTGATGCCTGCAGCTTTTCAAATCAAAGACTATAGCATGTGATTAAGTGCACTTCTTTTTAATGCTTGTTTTAGTTTTCGCAAGTCGCAGTGGTACAAAATAAATTTTGAAACTTCCATTTGAGCAGTAATATTGATCCATTGTATCTAATTTGCCATTTGTTAAAAAACTAAATGGAAACTATGTTCCTTTGACCTCATCCAATCCAATTTAAAATAATTCATTTTTCAAAGGAAATAAATTGTTTGTATCATTTAATTTTAAATCATGTAACTCTCATGAATTTCTAATATTTATCATCCTTGAATGACCAGAGCAAATCTTTTCCATCCCTATGGAGCCAGATTTATATTTTATTTTTTAAATTAAAGAAACAATTTTCTAAATAATGTATGTGCAGGTGGTACAGCAGTTATTGGCAAAGCAGATCAAGTTCAAATTCTGGCTAAAGCAGTTGCTTTTACTTCATGCCAATGCCCTCGGGAAAACCATTTTGTCTATCTATTGTTCCCCAACCGGATTTAAGCTGTTCAGATTGGTCTCTCATCATAAAAGAGAAACCATTCCAGGAGAAGGAAAACAAATTCAAACTCCAGTGAATACATCATGACAAATATGGTAAGGTTCATTACTCTCCATGTCTAACATGTCTTGGTAAGGCCTGTAGTGGATAAAAAAGCCAATTATCGCCTTTTGGTGGAAAAATGTCACATGGGTCACATGACAGCTGTTTAATGATATCACTACATACAGTGACAAAAGCAGCAGTCAATTTCAGTTGGTTTATAGTATCCAAACCAAGAGGTTACTAAATCTGACTCCCCAGAACCCTACAAGTCCGTGGTGGTGTTCCCATTTGGGAAAATATCTTTCCCTGATATAGAAAGAAACTCCAGCTCGCAGTCCTCAATTTGGGAAAACTCAAGACTCATCATTTCCTCTTTGTGGAATATGTCCTTGCCTTGGATATAGTAGATGAATCTGGCCCATTTGAATCTGGAGTCCTAAACGTGGCTTCTCCAGACACAGGAGTATCTCCATATTATATGTATAACTCTTTTTTTTTTGTTTCTCCTTACACTCTACTTTGCCATGTAGATATATGTGATATATTATTCTCCACATAGTTTTGTGTATGTCTTAGTGGTATAAAAGTCTCTCTGAGAACAAAGCATGTTTGCCATTCCTTTTCCTTTCAGCCATCTCATTTCATCCGTGAATTACGGTGTTCTTATACCACAGATATAATAATGCCCATAATGGGGAAATGTAAATGGGAGAATAAATCTTTCTATCATAGCTCTCTCCTGTTATAAAGGCAATTGTCTTCCTTTTGACAGGATGAGAACAGTTCTTTACAGTTTACATAATGGTAGAGACAGATGTGGTAGCTAGCCAAAGGAAAGAATACCATACAACCTAAATAAGAACATATCATATATCAGTATCATCAAGGTTATAATGTGTTCCTTCTGGGGATAATACAAGTAAGATGTTCTTTTTATTAATCTCTTCACATACTGCTTGTATTTTTTCTATGTGTTTTCTATTTCTCTGTGTTGGACAATTTTTGGAGTTAATTTCTTTGAGCTGTTGTAGTCCTTCCTTCTGTCATGTTAAGATGTTAGTATTCTAATGACAAAAGTATGTGGGTGTAAGATTAAAAAAGCTTTATTCAACTGAGAATACTAGGGACACATAAAATGTCCTTTTACAGTCCCAGTAAACAGAAATAGCTCTCTCTCAAAGAGGCGAGTAACAAAACAAGGGGAGATAACTCTTGATTATTCATAACAAGCATATCACATATATACTAATGTCTATAGTCTCGAAAAATTGGAAAAACCAAGATATTTTTTCTCATTTCCAAGCACCCCTTTATTGCTATTTTTTCATATTAGACTCTTCTTGGATCTTCTTGCTGTAGGGTAATGATTAGTCAGCTAGTCATACAGACTATTAATGCTGTAGTGAGATTTTCTACCCTGGATGTTCCACATTTGTGACCTTGTACCATAATAAACTATGCTTAGTAAATATCAGTACAAAAATTTCTTAGAGAATAAGGCTCCATCACTTTTAGTTCAGATTAATAAATTACTGTAATATTTTAATGTTCTTCCAAAAGAATGTAAGAAATCTTAGCTTAGAAATCATACCACTGAAACAAATGTCCATCATGTTATTATGGCAACCACAAATTTGGTTCTTTAAGGAAAATAAATATGCTGAGGTATCACATATGACAAATATTAGCAGATAAGAACAGATAATAGTAGATCATCATCATCATCATCATCATCATCATTTCCATGACTGGGTGTGGTCGTAGGGTTACTGTACAGCTGAACACATAACCAATTCAGCCTATATATCTGGGTTAAATGTTGGAGAAGCATTCATTTATGTGCAGTGCCCATCCCTCTCCAAGTCAATCCACATCTGATGTCCTCAAACTTGAACGCTTGCCAAGGGTCATTGACGTGTGACAATTGATTTCATCAGAGGAACCCAACATCCTGGCCTTTGATTTCAGTGTAGGAACCCAACAATTCCATGTCATCACCATACTGGTTGCATATATAGCTATAAAGACCCGTCAACTTCATTGTTTTAGATAGATGTTGACCCTACAAGAAGGTTCATCTGCCCTTTGACAGGTTTTATTTTTAAACCTGCACTGTGTCTAGCCATTCTTCTCACTAGAAAAGCTTGGTGGGGGAACTGGTTTAGTCACCAATGACCTCACTATGCAGCAGGTAGTATAGGGTTACAGGGTACCAGTAACACTTGTAGAGTGACTTGACATAAAATATGAAATAAAAAGACACAGAAAGAAAACTGCAGGAATTTCCAGACAAGGAAAGGTAGAAGAAAGAACTAAACATCAATTGTAATAAGACACAATGTATGATCTAGATACCAGATGCAAATTAGAAAAGTCAGAATCAAGCAAGTACAAAAAATTTAACTACCTAGGAACTGTCATGACCCAAAAATCCAAAGGTGCATTGGAATAATAAAAGATGCCTTCGAAAAGCTAAACAAAGTATTAAAAAACAGGAAAATTATATTTTAAAGAGTGCTGAACTGCTATATAATAACAGTCCCCCTGTATGGTATTGTATGCTGAAAAATTTCCTCACAGATGAAGAGAGTTGAGGCAACAGAAATGTGGTCCTACAGAAGGATGCTGGGAATATCATGAAATGAACATGTCAGCAATGAGAAAATTTTAAGTAAAATGAGGAAGAAAAGAGACATTTCGACTTAAAATCAAAAAGAGACACTTGAAATTTCTGGTACATATAATAAGTAAAGAAGGCTTGGAGAACTTTGCACTCACAGAACAAGGAAGCTACCTAACAAGCTTATGTAAATGGATAGCAGAAAAGAGAGTAGGAGATGAAAGTAAGTGACAAACATTGTTTAGAGCTACAAAGGTTATAAAGTTATAGAAAGCCATGACCGCACACAGCCGCAGTGGACATGTTACATAAAAGTAGCAGTAATCTTTATGAACCACTTCATCTATTGCTGCAAGATAAACATCTTTACAGATTAAAATAAGCGAATTGTACCTTGGCTCACCACTGTGTTTCATTTTGGAATTTTAGACAATACTTAAGAATTTAAATTTTATTAGTTTAATTTTTGGTTTTTATTGCTTTCTTACTTCTAGACAGATAACTTCCTATTAATACTAAGGCTTTCTAATGAATTTTGGGGTATTTTTTTAAAATCAGAATGACCCCATGCAAGGCGGTAAAGCCACTAAGACACGAGGGGTTGCTGGGTGTGAAAGAATTAGGAATGGAAACATTATTAATGAGTGGGAAGAGAAAACTGCAATCAGGATTGATGTTGCATTTAAATTTTTGCAGATTAAAGTTGGCTGGAAAGCATGAAATCAAAAGGGAGTTCCACAAGCGAGAAGTGTGAAAAACGAAACTGTTAGCATGGAACTTACGGCTACATCTAGCCAGCTCGACTTTCAATTGATGAAATCTAAATGCCAATCTAGTACTGCATTTAAATTCATGAAGTCTAGGTACCATAGCGAAAATCTCATCTGAACAATTACCATGAAAGAAAAGACACAGAGAGGCAAACTTATGATGATTAGAAAGTGACTGAAACCAAGCTGCCAGATCAGGACTGATAGTATTGCTTCTTTGGATTTTATCAAGGAGCTCAAGATAGATAGCAGGGGCACCAGACCATATTTAGCAGCAATATTCTAAGTTCATTGAGTTTTATAACTTCTTTAAAAGGCCAATATCAAAGATAAGATATACATATGTACAAGCAATGTTAGACATTTGATTTGTGTGTTGCTTTGTACTTTCTGTAATATATTTATGAAATCAATAACAAATATTATCATGAAGTATTTTTCCAGAGTTTATAAAATATTTCAAATCTATAAATATGGTCTATAGTTTTCAGCCGAGGTACAGAATTTGAATAAAACATTTGGAATTAGATCAAGTAAAAGTTCAAATATTTGATGTTATTTTGATGTTTTTTTCGTAATTAGAAAATTTTGTTTTCTTATAAACCAAATAAAAAATAGATAAAATTTTGAATTCATTTCTCTGGTTGACTGACATGAAAAATGTTAATTTACTTGACATTCACTTTTGCTTGTATTAAAAAAGATGTTTTCTGTTTTTCTCATATTTTTACACCATTTAATTTTATTTTAACCTTTCATAATATTGAAAGGCCGCATATTTGTCAGAATTCTACAATGAGTGTTCAAAATCATAATTTTTTTTATTTTAATTTTCATTTTAGTGTACCATAAATCAACTCTGTTTTGTTTTTTTTTATAAAAACAAAAAAATCATGATTCCATTGTAATTGGCTTGATGTTAAAGGGTTAATGGAAGTTAACTTTTATGATGGTACAGGAAAAAATATCTTGTGGTATCTAAGAGTATTTTGAGCCAAGAGTATTAAACTTCTTTATTTTATTCTCTCTCTCTCTCTCGATATTTGTTTTCATATTTTTTTTTATTATGACACAGTTCAGGTATTCATAATCAAAACAAATATAAACAACTAAATCTGTTCGATAAAAATGTTTTGATGAGATTACATTAATAATGTTTCCTATAACAGGAATAATCATTGTATACTTAATAAAGATGATAATTACATGTTAATATAATGTCTCTCTCTCTCTCTCTATATATATATATATAATATCAGTTGATAATTAGTAGGGATAATTCCAAGGAGGGCATTAATCCAAGAAGAGCTCAATGTAAAAACAGAGCAATATAATAGTAAGCACAGACGATCCTTAAAAATCCATTTAGTTACAATTTATTTCATGACTATACAAAAATATATTCATCTCTTCAGACCAACGTTTTTTTTTTTAATAAATGGGGTCAATTTATCCGCATAAAAGAAAAGAGAGAGGAAAAAAGAAATGGAAAAAGTTTTAATATTAAAAGTGGAAGATTGAAAAATCCTTCCTTCTCCTCTCTCCCTCTCTTCCCTCGCCTTTTCTCTCTTTTTTAAATTTTAAAACCTTATATTGAAATTTTTCTTTTTCTTTCTTCCTCTTTTAATATTAAAACTTTTTTCCTTTTCTTTTCTCTTTTTTGGGGGCCAGAAGAAATAGAGTCAGAAGATGACAATGATGATGCCAAGAACGAGAAAAGAACCTGTGGACACAAGCAAAGAGATTGACAAACTCCATCCAACTTTATGAAGAAGCACTTATCAAAGGGGACCACCATCTCCCAGTGATTTATGTAATCATGACATCAGGGAGGAGTGAAAATGGCTTACGTATCTCACATGCAGAATACATAGAAGAAAATATGTCCAATCCAAAAACTGCCATTTAAGAACAACTTAATCTCGGAGATCAGAGATTTTGCAAGGCGAATTTGTGGCTTATATAATAACAACAAATATGATGACATTTGTCCTAATGTAAATAATGATAATATATCAGAATATTATTTTTTTTAATCATTTCACCCCAAGTAAGACAATAAAGCCATGAAGATGCAAGGAGTTACTAAGAGTGAAGGAAAAACAGAGGATAATAAAAGAAGATTCAAAAAGACTACATTGGGACAACCCTTTAAACTCACTTGTAACACTTACAAACAAAACAAGCCATATCTCTGATTTTATAAATGACACTTTAACTAAAAAAGAACATGATTTATTATGGAGTAAATATTCAGAGATTTACCTGATAAATATTTTGCCATTTATAAACACACTTTATTATATCGTCAACTTTTATAAGATCCATGCTTAATGATTCTAAGATGTGTCTACTTGTGACCACGACTGGTGTAACATGAATTCTTTTACTCTCGCACAAACCATTCCCCAAGCAACATACAGACAACCACCAAACATGAAAATGTCTACTAGATGTATACAAATACCCACAAACAAATACACATTATCATCCAAATCCTGCATAAACAAACTATAATTGTGATATCCACATACATGAATTATACACATGAATGCTGCTTAACAGGATATATAGACATGAAGTCTACTTAACCAATGAAAAACAATCAACACAAAAATAAAAATATCAGAATTTTCTTTTTTTTTTCAATATTTAATTTTCTCATGATGCTCTTCAGAGTCTGCTGCAAGGCCTCTGATCAGGAGGTTTTGAGGAGCGTGGAACCACCTCTTAATTGCTGGTGTTCCCAGGTCCACCCTGACTCGGGGTGGTAGCACCTGTTAAGTTGACCCCCACAACCTGACTCAAAACACTATGACCCTATTATACAGTGCAAAATCCGAAACAAACAACATGCATGCATGAAATTAAAAATATAAAATGGCAACAATTTACCCATTGTACCATATATATATATATATATATATATATATACATATATATATATATATATATATATATAAAATAGATTGTAAGTTAATAAAATGGGGACAAACAAAAAAGTACCAATATAATCAGTATGATAAACATTCATTAAATATTAATTATTAACCATATGACAGAAATGAAGCATAGAAAGAAAGGTTTTAAGTTCAGAATTTTCCGACATTCCTGTGTCCTTGAACAAGGGCTGAGAAATAAGCAGAGAAATGGGAATTACTCACTGACAGATGTTTTTGTAGACGTATTTTCTGATGGAAATCATATTGTTAGCAAAAACCCAATCTTTGTCTGATTTCTTGATGTGCAAAACTTTATGAAAATAAACTTAGATTTAAAATTTTGATTGGTGTTTTTTTGATTTTATATAAATATATATATATATATATTAGTAGTAGTAATCTTATAAGTATAAGAAATTATACTCATTCAGAAAACCTTCGGTGTCTTGATTTGCAAATAATCAAACCAATTTCAAAGGGAAAAAAGGTATAAAAAAGAAAGAACCAAGAACATGTACGTTAGCTGAAAATAATCGTCTAGCATGCAAGTCCCAAAGAAAAAAACCCCAATATGAGTAAGCAAAATAACTAAATAAAGTGCTCAATACAGTAAGTAGAGCAGACCTAGTTAAACCTAGAGAGCCAGACAAACCTACCAAGGTTTCATCTAAGCGGATCGTCAGGGAAGGCTGGCTCTCTAGGTTTAACTATATATATATATATATATATATATATATATATATATATATATATATATATATATATATATATATATAATGATTGATTTATTTGTATGATGATCTTTAAAAAATATTTCTAAATGCTTCAAAAAATGCATTCTTGTATAAAGTTGGCTTCTTCCAACATATATATCAGGTTCTCTCTCTTGCTCCAAACACACATGAACACGCACACAATTAACATTAATATAAATCTCTGTATTTGTATGTGCATGTCTGTTTTCAAAATACCTGTTTATTTAGTGATACCTATTTATTTAGTGATAGTTACCATGCTCTACTCACTGGCCACACATTCTGTAAGTGAATCTATTAAATCAATTTATTTATGCTCTGAAAGAAAGGTCAATCCACAGAATGCAAAGTATGAAACAGAATAAGAATATTATAATATTGTCCCGTCATAAAATGACGTGACATTTTCCCAGTAGAAAGTGTCAAGAAAAGTTATAATATTTGAAAATAGACATAAATTCTATAAACTTTCATGATTAATCTAAAAAGCCAGCAGCTGAATAAAATATTCTTCAGCCAGTGTACTGGGTATTTGATTGTAGTCAGTGCACTTATTATAGATCAATTCTGCTCAGAAAATGCTTCTTTTGCTTTTATCTTACATATTGACATCACCATGCAAAAATGGTAAATGCTAAAATCTAAATTTAACATTAAACATCCTGCATTATAAACTTTTGGTCATTAAAATTATAGGTTAACCAACAGTAAGTGATCAGCTTCACAATAATAAACAATGTGTATTGCTTCCAAATGCAAACATTTTTTTTGTCTCACCCCAAGGAAGGTGATAATGCTACTAAAACACATGGTGATTACAGGTAGTGAAAAAGAATAAGAATTTAGTGGGGATGATTGAGGAAAGGACAAGAGAAGATGTTGATTGATGTTGAATTTAAATTTTTGGAGATTTTAGTTATCAGGGAAGTAAGAAATCAGAAGTGATATTCACAGGTGAGAAGTGCGAGATAAGAAACTGTTAGAGTAGAAGTGGCAGTCGCATCTATCTAATTCAACAGTAAGATGGTGAGACCCAGTTGCCAATTTAGTAGCACACTTAAATTCATATAATCAGGGAACCAGGGAAAAAAGCTCATCAGAACAGTTGTCATGAAAATATCTGTAGAAAAGACAGAAGGAAGCCACGTCATGTCAGTGAGAAAATGACTGAAATTGGGATACCTGGTCAGAATCAATTATATTACAGATCGTTCTTTGGATTTTGTCAAAAATCTTGAGATGAAGAGCAGAAACACCAGACCAGAAATTTGAACCATCCATATTTTGATCATGAAAATGACTGATCAGCTGAAAAGAATTAAGCCCCACCATAATGGATAATCCTTGCATTTATTTTCCAACAAATTCAATGCAAGTCTATATTCCTGAGATGAGGTAATGGAATTATTTACGGCATTTACATTGTTCGGACTGCTGACCTCATCTTTGTTGTCATGTTCATGACGTTTCTGCCATGTATGTTTGTGTCCTCAAGAAAACATAAAAGCGTTGGTTGGATCCAGTGACTTGACCCAAAGAGTTATGAGTTCAATACCTGACTACAGCAGTGGTGAACAAAAACTTGGAGAGTTGAGTTAAAGGGAGATAACTGAGACATCCAGAAATACAAGTCTATATTCCTGAGATGAGGTAATGGAATTATTTACATTGTTCGGACTGGTACATGGAACTAGAACAATTTACCCCGGTGGATGAAATAAAGCGTCTAGTTCAAAATTCAAATCACCTGAAGAAGCCAGAGTCTACAATGTCCGAAATATTATGAATATGGAACAGTCTGAACAATGTAAATAATTTAAATAAATTCAGTACAAATATTTAAGAAAAAGCATATTACTAATTGAATTTAAAAGGAAAAACAGTTGTGAATTCAATTGCTTCATCTTGTAATGGTGAGAAGTCATATACTCTGGTTGAGTGAACAGAAAAAGACACAAGACACAAAGGTGAATATAAACTAGTAAGTATTAGGAAATATTTCCTAAGCTGCGGAAAGTGGAATGCAAACTGAATAAAGGGTTCAGTTTGAAATTCCAATAAGGTTACCAAAGTTATAAAGACATGTAAAGAAGGTCAGAGAATGCAATGGTCAAAACAATTTAAGTATAACAACCAAAACGAGAATTTTGGTCTAAATAGCAAAGCATATAAAAACAGTATTTGTTTATAACTTTTAGCAAAATCTGTATCAAAGAAAAATTGATACCCAAATATATGTATATTTATATAAATTTCTATTTGTTTCTTTATAACACAAATAAATTTTGTAGAAGGAGATGATAAAGAACTTGGTAACTTTTGTTACATTACTACTGAATATATACAAATTATTGTCAAAATATTCTACTTACAAACAAATTAACAAATATGCTGGTTCACTTATCTTATGACCTACTCTGAGTTTTGTGGAGATTACATCTACTTGTTTGGAGACTCAATTGCAAAATTGAATTTATTTGCAGAAAAAATAAATAATATTTTCTGTAAATTTCAGTTTTACAGTCATCAAATGTCAGCACAGAACCCAGAGTAGGAACAAGATAAGTAAATATTTAATTCTATTTTTGTTACTATATATATAACAGGTGCTAGCACCCCTGATCAGGGTGGTAGTTCGATATATATATATATATATATATATATATATATATATATATATATATATATATATATATATATATATCAGGGTGGTAGCACCTGTTATATATATATATATATATATATATATATATATATATATATATATATATATATATATATCAGGGTGGTAGCACCTGTTATATATATATATATATATATATATATAACAGGTGCTACCGCCCTGGATCAGGGGTGGTAACACCTGTTAGAGTCCCAGCTATGGGAAAAGAGTGAAACAAAAATTAACAGTACATTTTTTATAATAAAATGAGCAACAATACATTTTTATAGCAAAATAATGCAATACTCAAAAAATATCAAAATACATTTTTGTAATAAAATTACCAACAATATATTTTATGATTTACAAACTACCTTTAATCTTACCTTTACTCTGAATGTATAAAATTGTGTACAAAATATCTGTTGTTCAAAGCATAAAATTGCATACAAAATATTTAGATTTCAGTGCTAAATAACCCACAGAAGTGTTGATATAGCATTAAATAAAATCAACCAACCAACCAACCTATTTGAGAAATCACATTTTCTTGCTGCGATTTCTATGAATTTATACCTGCTAGCTTCAGTTTCAGATCCAAAACATAAACAACAGTAATTTTGAAAGGGCTTTTTATCTGACATTATTTCTTTTTACTACCAATGTTATTTTCAGTGGATACACATGTTTGAGCTATATATTGGGTACAATAAATGTTTTCCCTAATGGGTAATTCAAACATTGCTCTGTATATATTCACATAAAATTTTAATTATGATCTATTTTTAGATATAAATTTGATCATGACTTTCAAAATATTTATTATCAAAATTTATGTTCATAATTATTAATCCTCCTGAGTCATGCAAAATCCCATAGTGTGCCAGTGGTATATTGCTTAAAGTTTATTATTCTCAGGGTTTATCTGTGTGTTAATATTAAACTAAAAGTTTCATATTAATTTTCACTTTAATTTTATTGCTACCTTACCTCTGAATTTTCATCCTTTTATCTATCATAATCTGTATTAATACCATCTCTTTTATTAGAATAACTATCCTGACCATCTTGGCTCACTTTCCAGTTAAGATTTCCTGACACTCTTGATTAACTCTACTGTACTTTCTCTCATTTCAAACATTTTCATAACCATTTACTTCTTCCTGAAGACTGCTACAACAATTTGCTATTCTGAACATAATCAATGTCACACAGACCTAATCTTATCACATTTTGCCACATTGGATGTGGGAAGTTTCAGTTTGAATATATTTTCATGAAATCACTCACGAAAAAAGAAAGAAACCAGTTACCACTCACTTTTTCATATTCTGCTTGAACAAGATTAAATCTAAGCTCAAAATTAATTCTGAGGCAATCCATTTATTTTAAATGTTAATAATATTTTCAAACAAAATAAAACAAACAATGCTTCTGGATAAGAATCACTCCGAGCTTGATAATTCCACATTAATTCAAATGATTTTTTTGTATTCAAATTCAATGCAATATGCTCATCATTATAATAATATGCAAGAAAACTTGGCTCAAAAACGTTTTCCTGATAATAATTCTTATACTTTCTTCCTATCTATAAATATAAGTAGTTATTAAAATTAAGATTTCCTTTTAATTAGGCACTCATATTACAAGGAAATTGCAATTAGAGAACTTAAATATTCAAATAAAAAACACTGAAAAATAAAAAGATACAAAATGATAACACAATAATACATAAAGATTGAAAATATTTGTTATTGTTAAAAATATCTTTAATAGCTCAGTGTATACTGAGATTAAAATTTGATTTACAATAGACCAATAAAGTATTACAATTGAAAATGCAATTCTACAGTTTGTTCATAAAAAGTTCTTATTAAATCATTATTGGAATTTAACAAATAATTTCATTTTCTTCACTCCAGAAGAGAAAATAAGCCATTTTTACAAACATCCATTTAGCTTCATTTTAATCAAAAAATAATTTAACTTTTTCTTCACAATAGAAAAAATATACAAGATGTCATAGGTTAACAAAATAGTCTTTCAAACTATTACTATTGCAGTGAGTTCAATCCTCACTGTGAGATCAACAATTGTAGTTTTGTATGAGACTAAAACTTGACACTCTTAGACACCCGCAGTCATTGAAGCAAAAAAAGATGTGTGTACTATTTACACTATTTATATTCAGACTATTGTCCTCATCTTTCTTGTTGTTATCATAACTTTTTGGCTGTTGTGCCCTCTGGTTTTCCTCAGATGTAAATTAATCTGGAAGGCCAGAGAGAACAACAACTGAAACATTGTGATAACAACAAAAATGAGGATAATAGCCTGAATATAAATAATGATAACTCCTCATACCAGAAATTCAGACAGAAGGCGATCAGGGGATAATAACAACAAAAATGAGGATAATAGCCTGAATGTAAATAATATAAATAATGATAACTGACCACAAAAGTTTGTAAAAGTATTTTTGATACACCCAGTATATATATATATATATATATATATATATATATATATATATATATATGTATATATATATATATATATATATATGTATATATATGCATGTGTATATATATATATATATGTGTATATATATATATATATATATATATATATATATATATATATATATATATGTATATATATATATATATATATATATATATATAAAAGTAAACATTGAAGTCAATACTTAGAGGCAACAGTTGCCTCTAAGTGTTGACTTCAATGTTCACTTTTTATATTTACACACACTCTGTCTCTGATATTGAGCACTTTTTCCCATAAATATAGCACACCTTAAGACTATATTTCTTCACATATATATATATATATATGTGTGTGTGTGTGTGTCTGTGTGTGTATTATAATAATAATATGTATCTATAGGTTTATATTTTTGTATGCAGCACTTTTATCAGGCACACAAATGCTACACTGATCTGAGGTAGTGTACAGATGCTATACTTTGATTCTAAAAGGAAAGGCCAGGTAATGATCCTGGGAAGATTGAACATATTCTCTAAGTAGGAGTGCCAACATGTATATAAATAATCCTGTCATTTTTTATTGGTACTATGCTAGTATATAGAACAATTAAAATCCTTCATTTCAGAATCTTAAACAAGTATATTATTACTAATTTAACATCTGAAGAAGAACAAACAGATTGAACGATTATGATACAAAGCAACAAAAAAAAGACGAAATTCATCAAAATCAATAATGAAAATATATAATTGTGAAAATACTTTAATAATGATAATATTTAATTTCACACTGTCAAAACAACTGAAATAAAGATACATTAAAACTATTAATATTTTGCATTGATATTTAATTTAAACAGATACACCTTGTTAGAAAGACAACTGGAAGGAAGTCACTACTCTCTAACTTAGTAAAAAAGAATGATTTTTTCTTAACAAGACAAATACAAACCAACCATATGGCTATTATTATGATACATCAGGTTGATGTATTTGTGTGTACATACATACATCACATATATTTCAAATCAAATTATGTCCAAAAGCCAATAATTTTAATAGTAGCTGCTTCAGGAGATTAATTAAAATTTTGATTGAATACATTACAGCAAATAATTCATAACAATTTAAGACTTAGAATAAATTTAATTTTCTGTGACCACTACCAAACTAGTATGACACTACATCTTGTATCAGAAATTATTGGGAATAATTTAATTCTGTTTGTTCAAGAATTATCATACTATATACAAAATCTCTTGAACTTATATAGAAAATATAATTTCTGTTGATAGATTGACAAGTTAAAATTTCACATGAGGAATAATTTTAAAAACTATTATTTATATACAGATAAAATATATGTTCAGAAGGACTGGGAAAAAATACTCCAAATCTATTTTTGTAATCTCTTAAACTGAACTGAAAGTGAAAATTATAACCACTAAAAATAAATTTGGTAAAAACAAATTTTGGGTATATCCTGATTAATCTGAATGAGGTTGTTTTGTTCAAATGATGTGACTTAATTGTCTCTTAGGTAAGAAGTAGGAACATGAAAAAGTTTCCAAAGTAGGTAGGTACTCACTGATACTTATACGAATACTATTAATGGCTGGCTACTCATTTCCAAGAACATCCATTTGCTAGGCAGCTATCCAATCCCTTGCAGATGACTGCTCAGGCACATCTGTGGTTTATACTGTAATTATGCTGAGTAGACCTTAGTTACAGTTTCTGAAAGACAGTGTATCATCTGGTGTGGTCAATACTTTAAACAAGATCAGTACACTCAAATCCTCAGTCAAGACATCTTGTGACCTCATGCCAACACAACCATCACAGGTTTTCAAACAGTTCTGTCGAGATAATTTCAATCATTCACTCACAAGGCTTAAGTCAACCTATGAAATGGTTTTCAGGTACTTTCCAAAGGTACATAAGTGGTTAGGATATTTACTTTCTGATCATATGAGTTCAAATCTCACCAAGGTTTATTTGTCAGGGAGGTGATGATGTTATTGGCCTGGGGAGGGGGGACCCCAGCGGGTGGCACAATTACTACTACTACTACCAACAATAACATAAAGAAGGCAAATTATATATTGTTTGGAACAGAGTTCTTCAAATTTAAGTGCAGCCTTCTTTGAAGATGTTATATTAAGCATCTGGTGGCAGAACAAAGAAGAAACAATGGAGGTTTAAGAAATAAACAATTGTATTAATGCAAAAATACAACAAATGTTAAATTGGTGTAAATGTCTCGCATTGAAAGAAAGAGATAAGTGGAATTGTAAAAGTCAACTGTATGCTAGGAAAGAAAGGGTCTGTTCCAACTTACTGTGGCAATGACCTTTGGTGAGTTGTCTTTTGGGAATGGGACGTCTTGTTCCAGTGAACGTTGGGAATCTGGGCTGTTGTACCATCCAACTGCCAAAGATGTCCCTTTGATGGACTTTTATGTCCTTTTCTTAGGCTCAGATCAGCTCCAATTTTTATTTTGTTTCTTCAGGTGGGAGTGGGTGCCATTGGGTGGAAATTCTGGATTGTATTTTTCTTTGAGTGTGTGAGAAAAAAACAGAAGGTATGTGCAGAGCCTATGTGCAGTTGATGAATCTTTTATTTTAGTTTTAGGTTTCAGAGCATTCACATCAAGCCAATGGTGGAAATTAGCGTAGCATGAATCAGAAGAAGATCTGGCTTTAGAAAGAATGTAACAGCTCCTCTAAATCTTATTTTGATTCACAGATGGGTTGGTGGGTTGCATGCATGGTATGGTGGTGCTCTTTTTTTTAGTGCATAATGAAATTTTTTAAATGTTTCAGTAGCTGACCATGTGTTTGTCTTTTGTGATTTCTTCTTTGGAATATCAGGACTGATCACTGTGGTATCACTAGATCTAGGTTTCTCATGAGGTGCCAAGTTGGGTGTTGTTTGGTGATGTATATAAGCACGATGGATCCAACTAGTTTCACTATGACCGCTTGCGATTTGGATTACCATGTCATTCACCTTGATGAATTAGTAACTACCTGTCCAAGGCAGATGTGCTATGTAGACTGTGACTGAATGAGGTCTGTGGAGTAAGACCTTGTCTCTGACCTGTATAAGATCTTTATAGATGAGCCTATTCAGATGTTTTTTCATCTTGAGGTCAGCCCCATTGTTTACTAAAGTGAAGTGTTGGTGAACTTGTCACATCAATGCATTTATCAGTATGCCGTAAGGACTGGGGTCATCATTGGTAATGTTCCAGTTGGGTAGTTTGGAAATGATGTTGGGTGCTAACCGGTAATGACGTAATGCAGTGAAATACCAATTGCACTGTTGGTGGTGGCATTCATAGATGGCACCACAGCATGTAAAGGGGCTATCAGGTGGGAAAATGTGACCATCTTGATTTGTTCGTAAAGTCTCCAAAAATTGGCATATCCAGCATATGACATCCTATGAGACTTTCCAGCTTCTTTCTTGTAGTGGGTGGCTTCATCTTGATAATAACACAAATGTATTCTGGGTTGGGCATGAAACCTTTGTTGTCAGCAGTGCAACAGAGAAATTTGTCTTCTAAAGTAAGGAAGGTGCACTTTTTAGGGTTGAGTCAGTCTGAATTTTTGTAGAGTGATGAATAGCTGTTCCAGTGAGGTGATGTAGTGATGAAAGGTTTGGGCATGGATGAGGTTGTTGTCAATGCATGACAAGATATTCTCCCGTGAATTGATGGTGGTCAATGTCTTGGCTATGCATTGAGAAAAAATTTGAACAGCATATGTTATACCAAAGTCTAGATGGTTATATTGGTAACATCAACCCTTCCAGGTGAATGCAGTTTTGTGGTGGTGCTTTTTGTCAATGAAGATTTACCAGTATCTGTTGCAGAGATCAAGAGATGAAAAGTATTAATCTTGTTAAAATAGAGTCAATCAGATAGGAGTCTAAATCTGTGAGTACCTTGTTGAGAGTCCTCTTGAAATTGGCTACTATGTGAATCATCCATTTTTCTTTCAATCATCAAAGACAGGGCGGTTGAAGCTTTTTGGGTCAGAGCAGAGTTTGATGATCCCTTCAGTGGCCATGCATTGAATTTTAATGTCATCAGCTTCTAGCACCTGCACAATCAGGTGTTGCTTTTTGCTGCAGGACTGGTCATTAGTGGGTATACACACTAGCTTAATGAATGTACCCTGGTTGCCCTGATTGGCATATTTGATGAAAAGGGCTGCCGTGACTTTTAGTTCATTGCGGTTGGTATGAGAGGGTAGGTTTATACCTGTGTTTTTTACAAGCCAGTCCAATTTTTGCTCTAAGGACAGGATAGTGACCTGGGATTTTGCCATAGGCTGGCTTGTGACTGGTTGGACTCTAGATATGAGTGTGGTGGGTGTGAGCCATTTTTGGGTTAGTGACTGAGATCAGAGGTAATGTATGGGTTATGTCACCTGATGGCAAGGCCGCTCCTGACAAACCCACTGAATAAAAAATATATTATCCTACCAATTAACTCTGTCACATCTACAATTGGAATGAATCTATCTAAACTCAACATAAAATTTGTTACTAATAAATCTAAAACAATAAAAGTTTTAGTCAATACTAAACAAAACAATAAGCTAAAACCTGAAGGAGGAATTTACTCGATTGCCTGTAATAATTGTTACAAAAATGGGTAAGAGAACAAAAACGACTCTGTAAGAACATTAGAAAAATTTATTAAAATATTTTCCTTGTCTTTCACACTCAATAAACATATGCATGTAGATATATCTAGAATACTATTGGAAATAAAAATAAACATAATGGGACAAAGTGGAAGAGTTTTTTTTTTAAATGAAAATGCGTTTCATGTGTTACATTTGATATCTTCAGTTTGGAATAAAAGAGGAAACTGTGTGTAAAGAAAGTGAGAATATTTGAGGGCAAATGGGGCAATAAATTAAAGTGCCTTATCAGATTTGACTATCATAGAACAGAAAGTGTTCCTTTTTCTAATATATATATATATATATATATATATATTAGAGAGGTGTCAGTTGGGGTTTAAATCAGCCCACTCCGTATAAAATCCAAGTAGCTATGAAAATGCCTGTCACTTTCATTCCATCCTAAAGAAGCTGTACCAAAGCACACAACCACAAAATGCACCACTACAAAGCTTATTTTCTATGATCCATTATTTCCATATACGCACACAAAATATCTAATCGAGTTCTGTCAGTCACTGTGTGTTTATCTAAAAATAAATATGCTTAAATTCACCTTCATCCCTGCCATGCACCAATGGCTTAGTGGTAGAATCCCCAACAGATGCCAATTCAGTCGAGTTTCAATCCTAGCTAGAGGTAACCAGACGTCTAGCCACACTGATGAGCTGTGATACAGCGACAGTCTGTCTGTGGATGACTATATATATATATATATTTGTATGTATCTATATATATGTATATATTTGTATGTATCTATATATATGTATATATTTGTATGTATCTATATATATGTATATATATGTATGTATCTATATATATGCATGTTTCGTTAAAAACGACAGACAAGGTACTACAGTTGAGCTTTTTATTTAATTTTTCTTGTGTTCTGACAAGAGCTTTCTTTTCTGGACAAAGAGTGTGTAAGAACTGTCCGAATGTTCTATGTTTCCGAGCGCTTTCGGCTATACCTTTAGCCATTATCAAGGATGGTTCAATTATCAGCTTAGTAGAGTGTGTTCTATGTATGTTCAATGTGTGGTAGTGATGTTTTAGTTTCCGAACACGGTTAGCACATTGTGGCTTTGTTCATAGTTGATATTGTTAAGAGTTGGCTTTTTTTTTTTTTATTATTAGAGCTTCCATTATTTTTAGTCTTTTTTTGCAAGTGGATGCAGTTAATATATTAGTGTTTTCTACTAGTATGTTCCTAATAGTGTCGGGTAAATCTGAGTGTGTGTTTAAATGTGTTCTGATGGAACTGTGATCAGATAGGTGTAATGTAAGACGTCTGGATAAACATGTGGTTGTGTAGCGATGTAATTATTTATGAGTCCGGTTTGGTGAGGAACGCAGTTCCTTAAAGGGCATTGAACTCATAGATAATGTTCGTTCTTTGTAATTTTGACTTCGTTGGTGTGTTGTTATTTTTGAGGATAAGGTTGGCCGTCTTAAATTTTTTATAATAGATAATAAGTTTGATTTTTTTATCCGGGTCAATAGGAGTAGTATATTTCTTTATAATATGTCTTAGAGCAGATTCATCTTGCTTGTAATTAATATGCATTTGGTTTTTGTAATAAATGTGTATGTGATTTTTAGTTGTGTGTTCGCTATCATTATTACTTGCTTTGGGGAGGAATATTCTAATTTGTTGGTCTATAAGGTAGTTAGGGAAACCGTTGTTAATTAGTGTTTGTTTAACATTGTTAAGTTCTTTGAGAAAGAGTAGTCGAGAGGATGAGTTCTGGTGGGCTCTATTTAGAAAGTTTTTATTACAGCTATTTTGTACCTAAGTGGACATTCACTTTTGAAATTAAGGTGCAATGAGTTTTTGCTGGTGGGTTTTTGTATAATGATGTAATGAAAGTGTTATTGTTATGTTCAACGAGGATATCTAAGAATGGTAGTTTGTTTTTTGGCTAAGTTCATATGTAAAATTAAGGACGGAGTTTTTTCTCAAATGTGGTCTTAAGTGTCTCTATTTCTTTAATGTTATCAGCTAAAATGAATATATCATCTACGTAGCGAACATAGATTTTCGGTTTGTGGACCTGTGTAAATATGGTATTTTTACGTAGGACATATAATAGTTAGAGAAGCATGGACCCAATGGATTTCCCATACTAACACCATTAGTTTGGGTATAAATATTGCCATTATGGTCATAGAAGGGACTTTGATTTGTGCATGGTAGTAATTTTTTTTTAGGATAGGTGGTTTGATGGATGGCGGAGGGATGGAATTATTATTGTATATAGAGTTGAGGATAATAATATTTTAATGAAACATGCATAAAGGAAGGATTGCTGCCTAAATATACAAATATCTATATATATATGTATATGTATGTATATATATTCATATGTATATATATATATATTCATATGTATATATATATATTCATATGTATATATGTATGTATGTATATATGTATATGTACATATGTTTATATGTAAATATATATATGTATATATATATATATATATATATATTTGTATATATATGTATATATATATATATATATATATATATATATGTTTGTATATATATATATGTATGTATATATATATATATGTATATATATATTTGTATATATATATGTGTGTGTATATATATATATATATATATATATATATATATATATATTGTGTGAAGAATTGGCATGAGTGTGGATGCTAGAAATTGAAGAGGTGATCGTGTTTGTTAATATTCTGAACCAGAGACTGAACTATCACATTTCATCTGGTCCTGACCAAAAATCCATTTTATGAAGTTGGTTTGTGTCTTCAGATTATTCTGTAGCCGTTGTAGGTGTGTTTGTGTATATAATCGCAATGTGTACTTGAGCATGTGGTGGGTGAAAGTAAAGCCAATTCTGGCCTCTGAAACATGCAAGGCCCCTCATGTAGTTTCTGCAAACAGAATGGGTGACTCTGTTATTTGAGTTGTTTGTGGGCATGCATTTCTGGTTCTGTCTCAGGGTTATGTCGTTTTGCTCCAGTCTGGTAGAGGCGTTTTGGCCATGCATTGGGTGATCTATCTGTTGGTGTATCTGTTGTATTTGATGCTTCAGGTCAGTGAGATCCTGATGTAATGTATACACTAAAAACAGCAACCACATACACAAGCGAATTGCTTGTGTATGTGGTCACTGTTTTTGTCAAGGTAGCGTTGGGTGTCGCTTGCTATACAACCCACCAAGTAATGGCTGTCCATCGTCTTTACAAGGTGGGGTATATGTTTCGAGCTGCCCAGGCCTTAATTTCTCATTCATGAGCATCGCGCCAATGAGAGAAAAAATGATGTCAGTGCTCATTTCAGAGTTGCTGTTGTCTATCTGAAAGTTTGCCTTTATATGGACTGCTGCTTCTCTGATTGTGGTCTCAAGCCAACCTGCAAAATTGGTGATCTTTTTATTGTCACATCATTGCAGGTCCCACACTCGGCTAAGGTGCTCAATTTTGTCATTTGACTCATGTGGGTTTTAGCCGGTATTCCCTTAATTGCTTCTACAAGGACGTGGTCTGTTATGAATCTGCCATCTGTTGAAATATGCCCTCATCAATTGCGATTTTAATAAACTTGGTTTCCATTCTCAGATAATATGCAAGCTTGAGTTTTACATTGTGCCATTCAACTGCTGAAGATGTACATTTGATGGGCTTTTATATCCTTTTGTTAGGCTCAGATCGGCTCCAATTTTTATTTTGTTTCTTTAGGCGGGAGTGGGTGCTATCGGGTAGAAATTCTGGATTGTATACTTCCTTGAGGGTGTGAAAAAAATGACAGAAGCTATGTATGGAGCCTATGCGCAGTTGATGGAATTTTTAGTTAATTCT
Source organism: Acanthosepion pharaonis (assembly GCA_903632075.3). Lineage (NCBI taxonomy): Eukaryota > Metazoa > Mollusca > Cephalopoda > Sepiida > Sepiidae > Acanthosepion > Acanthosepion pharaonis. The sequence goes on from CAHIKZ030005569.1 coordinate 2,374,870, forward strand.
TAGGTTTTGGAGCATTCACACCTGGCCAGTGGTGGAAATTAGTGTAGTATGAATCAGACGATCTGGTTTTAGGATGAATGTAACAAAGATTAAATTAAACACACACACACACGCACTTACCATTTTAACAATTTTCAAACTGTCATTCATTCTCTACTGTTTTCTTAATTCTTGTTCTTTTAAATATCCTCTCTCTTTTATAGTGTTTTTGTTGTAATGTATGACAAGAGTGTGTTGGGGGAAATGCCTAACTAATTACTCTCCCAGTAACTACGGGGGCAATCAGCAGAGAGGAGCAAAAGATGAGAGCTAACAAAAATAACACTGCCTTTGAAACCACAGCACCTTCAAGAACAAAAATGCCCATGGGACTAGCTTCACAAGACACCATGTCTTGCCAGCTGCTGGTTTTCCTCCAGCTTTTATTAGCATGAGGCATCTTACAAAGACTCAAATCTTGACCATTTGCAGAGAGGCCTGTTTCTAGACATGCCAAACTGTCCACATTTTTTTCCCATATTCTCTAACGCTCAGTAACCTCTTGCATCTTAGTAGCTTTATTTCCTTGCTTGGAAGAAAATGATTTTAAAAAAATTATCCAATGATCCATTTTTATTGAAACTGTTCCATAACATATTGCTAAAAATCGCTCACTTAAAATTTGATAATCACACACACACACACATATTTATACCTTTTACATGTGAACTATTATCATCATCTTTGTTGTTGCTATCACAACATTTCGACCATTATACCCTCCAGCCTTCATCAGGTATATGTCAATCTGGCTAACCTTCAGGGAATTCTGAATGGAACAATAGCCTAGTGGATTAAAACATTGGTTTGTGTGTATAGTGACATAGTAATTGTGAGTTCAATCCCTGGGCCAGGCAATGTGTACTTGGAATCAGTGAAAACAGGTCAAGCATTAAAATTAAGATGATGATGAGATATTCCAAGACATAGGTATTGGAATGAGAACAGTCTATCCCCATAGATTAAATATATACTAAATTTAGCTTAGTCTGGCACAAGGCCACAAATATCAGGGATAGAGTAATGATACAGTATTATTTGTTACACTATTGCTGCTCTTAGTTAAATAATAATTAGAAATATTAATTCTTAAACATCTAACTTTGCAAATAATGAAGTTTTATATTCTTAAAAACTTAGAGAGCTAAGTTTTAAATTTTTCACTGCTAAGTTTTAAAAAAATCGCAATTTCTTTTCCATTTTTGTGATTGAAAATATTGATATCATTTTTCCAAATTTATATTTTCACTCATGGGAACTTCCAAAATTGAAAAAAGTCATATATATTATTGATAATTACATTTCAATTTGCAATCAAGAGTAATCTCCCCTTATTGGAAATGGTAAAAGTGAACCCAATAAACTCATTCTAATCACGATTTTGGCAAATAGGGAGGTCCCAACTCAAATACTGAACACAGACTTGCTTCTATTTTCATTCTGATATATATATCTATAGTTGACTTGAACAAAAAGCCTTATTGTTTTTTATTAATAGTGATTATTTCATTCAATATATAATTTTATAATATATTTTGAATTAATTTTAATGGCAATTTCATGGTGGTTGTGTTATTTCACTTATAAGTAAATGGATAGAAGTGAATAAAATCTGTTTATATATGATGGATTACTGCCCCTGGTGATAATCACAGGTACCATTATATTTGAAAATGTCTTCCTCTTTTCCCTTTCACTTTTGGAGTGGCAACATGCATTTCCTTTTGTTTCAATAGACATGACACATGCAAATACTTCAGAGGAACAGACTGAAGATTGTATTGAACTGTTCAAAAATTCAACTTTAATTCTTTCTTTGTCCTTCTGTAAACATATCTTGTTAATAATACATGTATTAATTGAATTATTTGGATTCCATGTTTTGTGACTTTTTTTCTTTTACCTGGACTCATATGAGTCTGACAAATATTATTTGTGGGATAAATGTAGCAGGAGGCATAATGTAATAATACTTTCCACTTCCTGCAACATATATTAAGATAGTTTCTGGTATCATGCAGTAGTTAGAAAATATTCATATTTGCATTAAGATAATGACAAATTATCATTTGTAAGACAATTTTTTTTATTGAATTAATATTACTTTTATATGCTAAATTGAAAAATATTTCCTTTGCAAGATCTCAGATCTTCCTTCAAGTAATAATGGGCAGTCTGCCAAACAAGAAGTTAATATTTGTAAAACAGGTTCAATAAAGTGCAGACAAATGTTGCCAACTGTCACAAATACAGAACTGTAGTATTAAGTTCAAATATATTATTGTAAAAAAGGCTTTGTAATGGCATCATTCACATTTCTTCTTCATCTGGGCTCTAGTCGGATAAGCTTGTGTTATCTGCTAGTAGGTTGTTTAAAGGTCACTCATTTGTTACAGTTTGGCATTGAGCCATCCTTTCACAAGTTAGTGTCAGCAGATTATGAGCCTGAAATGTCTGAAAGGTCTTTCTGAATAGAGTTATTGTCTGAAATTTTCTCAACAGCTGAAGATGTGTCATAAAAGTATGATTTAAATGTTATTTATTGGTTTCATAAAAATAGAAGTCTTGTTTATTTTTTTTTTAATCTTATTGTCTGATGGAGTAATTTTTTTCTGTAACTTTTTTTTAATAAAATAGCAATAATTGGAATCCATCACTTAAAATAAAAAAGATAATTTTCATACCTATGGATTTTGTAGATAGATAAGAAAATATTGAAATAAATATGAAGAAACTGATAAAATATTATAAAAACACACACACACACATATATATATATATATATATATATATATATATATATATATATATATATATTGTGTGTATATATATATATATATATATATATTGTGTATATTTAGGCAGCAATTTTTCATTGATGCATGTTTCATTAAATAATACAGACAAGTTGTGTCTATGTATTTTAAGTAAGTTCCTTTCATATTGTCTGATAAGCTTAATAACATTATCATTGAAAGACGAAAGAAAATCACCATATTGATACATGTTTAAATCCTATCTAAGCTTTCGGCTTACATAAGCCATTATCAAAGATGACAGTTACATTTCAATATATCAAACAACACATGAACAAAACAATAATGATAGTCTGTTTTTGTTGCATGAAAAATTTCAAAGCAACGTGGTCATGTGTGATGTCATGAGCTGTGATGTGATTTTCACTTCCACGTCTCATATACACGAGTTTGTTGTTGCTTAGAAATTTTTCATGGAACAAAAACAGACTATCATTATTGTTTTGTCCGTGTGTTGTTTGATATATTGAAATGTAAATGTCATCTTTGATAATGGCTTATGTAAGCCGAAAGCTTAGATTGTATTTAAACATGTATCAATATGGTGATTTCCTTTCGTCTTTCAATGATAATGTTATTAAGCTTTTTGATCAGGAGTGTATATATATATATATATATATATATATATATATATATATATATATTTATTTCTGTAAGTGGCCACTTGAATTCAAGGATACTCATCTACTAGGGCAACTAGCCAATCCATATTGCAGATGCTTGCTCAGGCACATTTCTCTGTGTTCAACACCCACAGAGCCCACCTGTGGTTTATACGCCAACTATGCTGTGCAAACCTTAGTTAAAGTTTCTAGGAAACTGAGTGTTATCTATCATGATCAACAATCTGATCAAAGCCAGCACACTCAAACCCTCAGTCACAATGACTTGTGACTTTGTGCTAGCACAGCCACTGATGGCTCCCAAGGGTTCTGTCTAATCAATATCACTCACAAGGGATATCACTGGCTACAAGTGCCTATTAAGACTTAAACTCAACTAAAACCTAAAACAAGTGGAACTTGTACATATGATCCATTGCTAAAGATGCTGGAAAATGGTCAGTTCCCTGTACCACTCCCGTATCTGTCTCCTCCTGCTGTCCTCTACCTTTACAAGATCAGGCTGAAAATGGACTCTTGATTCCATATATGGACAGGGGTTACTAAAGATGCTGGAAAAATAGTCAGTTCCCTGTACAACTCCAGTAGGTATCTGTCTCCTCTTGCTATCCTCTACCTTTACAAGATAAGGTTGAAAATGAAGTATTGATTCCATATATGGACAGGGGTTACTAAATATGCTGGAAAAATAGTCAGTTCCCTATACAACTCCAGTAAGTATCTGTCTCCTCCTGCTATCCTCTACCTTTACAAGATAAGGTTGAAAATGGAGTACTACCAAGTCTTCACTTTCCACTCTCACTAGAGTCCATAAGCATCTCCATGACATCACATGGGTGATGAATTATTTTCTATCCCACAGCCCCCCTTTCCCACAGACAAGCCTCTCACTGCCCTATCACTATTTCCATGGAAAGTCAGACAAACTATATTCCTTAGCTCCACCAGTTCTAACCTTCAAGGCTAAGACTGATCATGCTATGCACATTGTAGTAAACCAACCTCATTTTTACATTGGTAAAATGTTTCACTCAAGTAGTTTCTTCTCACAAACCACTGCTTTGTGGAAATGACTCCTAAGTGGATGCTTCCCTGATCACTACAATCTTAATCTTAAGTCTAGGATCAACTATTATCTTCCCCACATATCCTCATAAGCTGTATCTCTTACTCTGTATCCCTCTACCATGTAGAGTTCATCAGCTGAACAAAGCTCTGCACATATCTTCCGTTTACTCAAAGAAAAGCAATATAATCCAGAATTTCCACCCAAAAGCACTTAGTCACACCTTAAGAAACAAAATAAAAACTGGAGCCGATTTGAGCCTCAAAAAGGACATAAAAGCCCATCAAAGAGACATTCGACAGTTGGACAGGATCTTGACCTGAGTTAACACACTCATCAAAAAGCAACTTCCATCTCTAAAGATATTGGACTCAACCATCTCACCAATGCCATCACCCCAGTGAGTCATAAACCCTCTCTGCTTCCATACAACTATAAGGAAGCCTTTAAAACTTCACTTATCTCCTTTTTATATACAAAAGACATCTACACTGATTTTTTATTTTGATATTTTTATTATGTTTATTGATTTAAATTTTAGTTGTTTCTTCTTCATTTCTGCCACCATACACTTAGTAATGTGAAAACACACATTCACTTCATAAGATGGAACATTCACAGAGATACTGTACATATCTCATAATAGTATTGTAAGATATTTTGAAAACATGAATTTCTTTGATGTTTTGGTACTTGCATTTAAATCTGCAATTCTCTACTCAAAAACATAACATGTGACCCATTTCTGAAAAGAACAATAACAAGTGATTAAAAAGGGATTATTTAAGGAATAAAAAAGGCCCTAGAAACTGGTTAACCAATCTGCATCTGAAGAACTACCATCTAAATTTTAATTTTTGCCATTGATATTCTATCCAAAACACGAGATTATTTGTTCTATCAAGTATTGATATTTGATCATTATATTTGTTCTATCAAGTATTGATATTTGATCACTATATTTTGTAGTGGGATAAAATTAAAAGTTAGATTAAAGATGAACCTTAAATTCATCTTTACTATGATAAAAGATTTATTTATGAACCTATAAATGACACGGTAATAAAGTTAACAAGAACTCAAGCCCAAATGTAAATTTAAAGTAGAAATAATATACAATAAAAAATGATCTTGTCGGAGTTACCTCCTCCTTCTATCCTTGAACCGGTAGAGGAGCAGGTCATTTCGACCTTGACCTCTCATTCATGCTTCTTACACACTGTTAACACATCGGAGGGACTAGCAAATCCCCTTTTTAGTTAGGTTATATTACAAACCTAGTTGTAATATACTACTAGTCATTTTTAGACCATAGTTCTCTTTAACTAACCTTGTAGTATTTTATTATAGAGACTTTTCGGTTAGTTTAGCTAATTTTTCTTGCTGGTCTCCCTCGTCACAAGACAGTGATTTCTCCCTAGATTCTCGGGAGGCGGTCGGCAGCCGAAACGGTCCACTACGCAGGCCCCTTGGCCTTCATTGGCCAAGGGCGCCGATCAACAGGCTGTGTATTAAGTTACGCTCCCAATTTTTTTTGTCTGCCAACTGGCATCAACCAACTTCAACAACCACCAAGCGATCATCCTGGCAACAACCCACATCAGCTTCAACCCCCCAACAACAATGATCCTAGCAACTACCAACACCAACCTCGACCATCAATGCCTGCAGCATAAACCACTATATATCATACATATCCTCGTTCTGTCGTCCATATTGTTTCACCCTCAGATTTAACGTCTTCAAAAATGTTAGCGGGCCTCTTGTGACCTCGTTCACCCCTTTCTGTGAAACGGGGCCACTGGACCGCCCGCTACAATCTCACTAAAAGCAACGTAAATGCAAACTGCAAAGAAATAAGCAAGTGTTTCTAGAAAGAGTTGCATAAAATTCCTTTGTGCAACAAAAGTTCTTTAAAGCAGGTAGAAAGTTATTTAAGTCATTTTGGGATATCATTGGACAAAAAACTTACTTGAATGAAAAAATGGAAAGGTAAGTAAAAAATGAAGACTCTGAGTAGGATCAAAGCTGGTTGTTATTCACATGTTCAAAACAAATGTTCTTTCAACCAGGCAGGATGTCTGAAAGTGAGGTTAATTTTCTGCTGCTGTTGTTGAAATGGCATCTTTTTCTTCCCTGGTCAGGATTTTATTTCCTGCTCTTAGATTGTTTTTTACTACAAAGCCACTGAATTTCACTTGCTTATATATCCACCATCATTCAAAATCATGTCTTGTTTCAAGTCTCTGATGACCATTATTTTTGGTTAGCTTTCTGGCTTTTCAAGTTTTTCCTTTTATAATTATTATGATGATACATTTTTATAGAAATATGAATTTTGGAGTACCACTGAGTGTTGAAGTCAGTCTCACATTGTAATTACTATAAAATACATCAGGCCAATCAGTGAATTATCAAAATAATCCACTCAGACTGTATAAATTCATACTTCTTACAAAAAAACTTGAGTAATCAGGAGAAATTAGAAGAGACAACATCTTTTTCAATCTGATTACTGAAATTTAATTGTCCATTAGTTCAAACAGTGCTAAGTGAACATTCTTCCACAAGAACAAACACAAATTCTAGATAACAATAACATTTCCATGCTATGAACTTATGCATTAACATATTCATATCAATGCCCATTCTCTTATATAGACAGGAGATTAGATTTTTAAAAATATTCTTTCTCAATGAAAAACACACACACACATATATATATGTATGTATGTATGCTGGACTCTCCCATTGTATTCGACATATGAGGGTCAAGCAACTCAGTTCCTAGTAATTGACAGCCAGACAACCTGCACATATGATTTGATAATAGTGGTGAAGGTTTTGTGCAGAACCAACCACACTTTTTGAAGAGCTGAATACAGAGACCTGGTACACCACATGCCACAAGGTCCCCAAATGACCCCAACCTCTGCAGATTTTGAATTCAGATTTGTTGTTCTCCTAGATCAGTTGCCATCCAAGGCTGTAGAACCCAGTCTGTCCTGGTATTTACCCATAGCTGAGGGAAGAAAAAGAGGATTTATGCCTTTCCCAAGGGTATTAGCACATAAGTGAATGTAATGGATTCGACTGGAATTCAAATTCAGCTCTCCGATTCCTTAATCCAAGCTTCTATCCATTATTCCACTGTGCCTCCTTATATATATATATATATATATATATATGCACATCACTGAGTGATGCATTGTGCTTATGAGAGCAAAGTTTGAATCTCACTATGGTTGATTTGTCAACAAAATGAATTTGAAAGCCAATCAATGGTTTTGTTAGCACAAAGTCGCAAGTCATCATTATTGAGGGTTTCAGTATACTAGCTTTGTTCAACTTTTGATAATCTCAGATTTTGCACCCCAGAAACTGTAACTATGGTCTACTCACTGCAGTTGAAGTATAAATTGCAGGTTGGCTCAATCAGTGTTGAAATAACAAAATGGTGTCTGAGCAGACATCTAGTTAGTCACTCTTACAGACAAGCTTGCTTGGAAGCAAGCAACCACCAATGCTATCTATCTATCTATCTATCTATCTATCTATACACTTTTTTCCTCACTGGTAGCACAACTATCCAATTGTCAAGTGCTGATTAAAAATGTATATTATTAATATAAATTTTAGCTCTGTTATTATTCATCAACCACTATTTTATCATCACCAGCACTCAGTGTGAAATATCATATATATATATATATATATATATATATATATATATACACACACACACACACACACACACACATATATATATATATATATATATATATATGAAAAAAATTCCATGATGGATAATTTTTTCACATTCTAATGAAAGCTCAGCACATTGTCAACCATTTTGCATTTAAATGCATAATGAAAAAATTACAGTAATGGATAACAGCCCACATCTTTATATAAATACTTATACTAATGAACAACATATAGTTTTTGTATTACTTGCACCCCTGAAGATGATCTTAGAAGAAGATCAAAAGTACTTGGGAAATTAAAATAAAAGAAATTTAAACAGCTATAGCACATTTCTCTCATCCTTTAATGTCAATACACAGAAGGTTATTCATGAGTATGAACGGATTTTATTAAAAATTAGCAGACATAATGTCTGTAATTTATTCAATCAGATATACCTAAAAGAGAATTTGCTGCCTAAATACAAAATTTAATATATATATATATATATATATATATATATATATATATATAGGGATCAAATGCAGATTGGAATCTGACAGAATGATAAGATAAAGAATAAATAGGAAATATTTACCAATCTTTTATTAAAGCTTCATCAGAGAATGAGATATGGAGAAAAAGAAGAAAGAATTTCTGTTATTTTTATTTTTGTGCTGTGTAACCAATGAAAATTAAACAACACAAAAATAAAAATGCCAGAATTTCTTCTTTTTCTTCATATCTCATTCTCTGATGAAGCTTTAATAAAAGTGAAACATTGCTAAACGTTTCCTATTCATTCTTGGTCTTATATATATATATATAATATATATATATATATATTCATATATATATATATGCACACACATACCAGGTGTTACTGTTAATAGAACAGCATTAGAATTGATGTAGTATATATATATTTGCTGTTACTCTTTGAGAACAGTACCTTGTCTCCTTTAAATAACTATTTTGAAGGAGAGAGTGGAAACTAATGTTTCTGTATGGCCAAATTCTCCATTTATTTTGCACACACACACACACACACAGGTGTAGGTGGTAGGAAAATACATTTCAATATGGAAAATAGTGTGGTGTGTTTCATTTGGAGAAGGAAATCCTTCAGACAAATATATTTTTTTTTTTATGATTTTCTAGGGAAATACAAATGTTGGTTACAGTTTACATCAAAACTTTTCAAGACTCAGAGCCAATTAAGATTTAAGTTTTGATGTCCAACAGTTTAGTGGATTGAAGCATTAGTTTGTGAATTTGGTGACAAAGTAACTGTGAGTTCAATCTCTGTACTGGGTAGTGCAGATTTAGACTCAGTGCAAATAGGGAGAGCAATAACTTAGTAGTATTAAATAAGAACTAGACATGGTCAGCAGAATGAGAACAATCTACACTTGTAGATTGAATAAAGTGTTCAGTTTCAACTATTCTAACAGTTATCCAGATCAATAAGTACTTGATGGAGGCCAGAGGGCATGATGACTGAAATGTTGTGATAACAACAACAAAAATGAGGACAATAGTCTGCATGTAAATAGTGTAAATAACCAGTGTCTCTAGATGCTTAACTTAGCCTGTCTTTTTCAACATTTTATCTCTTATTTTTATATTTATTGTTTTTAGTTATCCAACATTGTATCAGCAACCAGTTTGTGAGGAAAGGTGATATGTTATTGATATAATGGAATAACCAGTCACCTCCAAGAATGATTATAGGTAGTAAGTACCTTTAAAGTCCTACGAGAGACTTGAGGAAGAGTGAGAGCAAGACAATGCATGCACGTCCGACCTTCCAATTAGTGGCACTCACTACTAGATTCACCTGTGTGTATAACTGTACCGTATTTAATAATGTACTGGTTGTGTACAATAAACCTTCCTTCTATTATCCACCTGGCGTTAAATAGTTATTCCCTTAGCACAGAATATAAAAGTCATAGAATCTTGCATGTAAATTTAAAGGAAAGAATTCCAACACCAATGGACATTTTTCCTCAAAATGAAATGTGTCATTAATATGTTTTCTATTTTGTCATTGATTTTCTCAATATTATTCTTATTTTTATATCATATATATATATATATATATATATATATATATATATATATATAGAGAGAGAGAGAGAGAGAGAGAAAGAAAAAAACTTATCTACCTAGGTAGATAGGTTCTGGCTCTTTAGGTATTCTAATTTTGCTCTACTTAGTGCATTGATCACTTTTAGGTAACTCTGTCAGTGATTTTTCTTTTTGTCTAGACATTGCGGTGCTGGTTGATTATTTTGAAGCTGTATGGACGTTTTTAGTCGTTTCTTTTTTTTCCTGAAATTTTACCACAGATATGAGTCTGTATAATATTTTTTTACTTACAAACTGCATCATTTTTTTTTACACCACCAGAGTTAAAGTATAGGAAAATAAAATATAATATATATATATATATAATATATCTGTGTGTGTGTGTGTGTGTGTGTGTGTTTGTGTGTGTGTAAATATATAGAAAAATAGGAAAGAACACATTAGGTAAATAATCTGGAGTTATTTGCATTTTTGTTTTATTTTTAAAAAAAGCAGTGCTCCATACAAAAGTCCATATAAGCATATATCCACAAATCCTTCATTTTTAAGTTATTAAGTTTGAAGTTTACAGTAGGTGCTGTTAAATGTACAATCCAAATTACTTTTAAAAACATTGGGGGGCAGGTTCCTGACACCAAAACAAGGTAAAATATCCATATAAACATATGTCTAAAAAGCCACCATTGTACCTCAACACAACAAATCATAACAATATTCTCTGCTTGCTTCTATACATGCATGCACCCATTGGATCATTGCCTGGCGGACACTTTCAAATATTCCCACATGGTTTTGAATGGTTTTGTAGGCCCCCATGACATGTATTGAAATTTCCAAGAAATTCATTTATGTAGGACTTCATTTTTGTATTAGTTATAAGCACAAGTCCTCATTAATGTATCTTTTGTAAAACCATTCTCTCAGTTACCGAAAATCTGCTCTGAATCATAAAAATAAAAATGCATTAAAACTAAAACATTATATATTACAAAAACTTTTTATTGCTTTTATGAATAAGATATATTATAGACACTATTGTCTTAAGAAAAAAAATTTTTTTTTGATGAATAATGAATTTCTATAAGAAACATTTAACATTTTAATTATCATAATTTATAAAGTTTTAAATTTTTAAGACTCTGTATTAATTTGTACATCTTATATTTGTCAAGTAATTTTTACAGATATTTCCCCCATAGAAAAAATTTTGAAGCATAAGTCTATCATGACATGTGTCAGTACCAAAAAACACCCATTTCCATGTTAAAAAATGCTTTTCTGTGATATTTTAAATTATAAGTATGTCATATTTGTTTCAAATCAGATTAAACTTTAAATCAGCTAATCTTTTTCAAATAAAGTTTCAGAAAAGTATATTTTATTTTAAAAGATTTTTGAATAAAGAGAATTACATTGTGCTGCGGAAATTGTAAATATGGCTAAAATCAGTCATTTTTAGTGGTTAAAAATAAAATTATTCCCTATCAATTTGTTTTGAAATACAGCAAAGTATTTTACTCATTGAAAATATTAAATTTCATCTATTAGCTTGAAATTAAAACTAAAATAAAAGCTTCAAGAAAGATTTTTATTTTTAAAAATTCATTTTAAACCTTTCGTTGGCAGTACATACCTATATATATATTTAAAGCTTCTTTGTAGGAAGATGTGTCTACGAAATACTCATAAATTTGTACTGAGAATATTTGGTGAGATAATGTAGCTTATTGGAACCTTGGTCACAGTACGTGCTCAAGAAGTTTATGACAGTTACTCTCCAGTGACAATATTCCAGTTCAGCATCATACACATTGGGGTAAATAATAAGTTTCTCTGGATAGAGTAAATTAGCTATTATCAAAATGGTTAACATTGCAGAGTTTATTAAATTGTAGTAGAATTGTTCAAGACAATATGTATTGCTTATCAGTAAGCTTTAATGAACTCTGTATTTATCCCCACTCCCCACAGAACGGAATGTAGTACAAGGCTGGTTTAAGTGGGACTTTCCAAGCACATATGCTTCGGCAAAAATTCCACTTGGACATCACATACATGGCGTTGGGTGGCTGTCTACCTTCCCAGACCAGACTTAACCTGTAGGCATAGCCACATCTGAGTTCTTTCCCACCCAAAGGTAGAGAGTTTGACAAGCTAGAGCTCATTCTCCTGAATATATGTGTTCAGGACAGATCCATTAATTGGGGATGGATCATACTACACCAAGTATGTATCATAGCATTTGACTTGATATATTTCATAAATTTTAATCACATGCAAAACAACATCACATATTCAAATGCCACTGACTGAGAAACAGTTTGAACTTTTGCCCCCAATATAAAGCTAACTGAATTGATATAATGATGAAACGAAACTTTTCCTTTTATTTTTTCTTTTGTTATGTAATCATTCATTAATCTAAAAGTTCATATAGATTTTCAATTGTAAAAATTTTGATACTATTTTTAACTTAGCAGAACTGAAGACTAGAGAGTAGTAAGGAAAGAAAAATGAAAGCAAAATATTTTCCACTTCTTTAATGAAAATGTTTTGGTTTAAAATGAAGAATCATGTCTAGAATTAAGATAATACTATTATATACTAAATTTTTCAGACCAGTTTCTTCATATTTTCTGTTGTTGCTACAATATTTCATCTGATTTATTCTTCAGTCTTTCTCAGGTGTTTGTCACATTCAATTACCTTCCATGTCAAATGGAAAACTTTATTTAAACCAAGCAGATCCTTTTTAGTCTCATAGTTTCTTACAATACTTACTTAAGACCATTTCTTCAAATTAGTCCTTGTATATTTTTTCGATCTACAAAGATGCTGGCATAACCATAACCTCTCAATATATGTCAGATCCCATTTAGATATATAACATTTGAACACTGAATGTTTATTTTGGTTGTCTGTCAGAACAATGGTAAGTTTTCTTATTTAATCATTCTTCTGGAAGTAGAGAGACTCAGTCATAATCATTAAAAAACAGTATATGCCAAATTCTATGTTATACTCTTGTAAGATGTTGTCCTGGTAAGATGCTAAACAGATGAGTTGCTAAACAACAGTTCATTTTTTCTTTCTCTATTTGCCTAATGACATACTTTCAGTTAATATTATAAGTTCTCTTTACTCATAATATGAGGCTAGATAAAATATAGCAATTGCTATTACAATTCAACTCATCCCTAGAACTTTAAGTAATTTTAAACTAACCTTTAAACAGTTCTTTGCATTGTACTTTTTTTCATATTAATAACTTTTTTTTTCTTGAAACCTACAGGGGTTGGACAAAATAATTGGAACATTTGCAAAATCCACTCCTACATTTCAAAGACCTATTATATTAAGAACTTTAACTAAAACTTTGTAATTGCAGGTTATATCTATTATAAATACATTTATTTATCTAATTTATTGTCTTTGGCTTATTTATTTTTAGAATTTAGTAAAATTTAAGCTAAATGCATGACTTCTCCGAGTTCGAAAAAGAGCAAATTGTTTGAGCCCATATGGCAGGAGCCTCGATCACTAAGGTTGCTGAACTGTTTGGTTTTTCAAGAGCTACCATATCAAGAACACTGATGCAATTCGAGAAACAGGGCAAGACCTCTAGCAACTGTAGCAATTCGGGCTGGACTTGCAAACTTACTGACAGGTACTGATGTGCATTGAAATGCAATGTGGCAAAAACTCATCAGACAAATGCGGCTAAATTGACTGCTGTGTTGAATAACCATCTGAATAGTTCAGTTTCCACTAAAACTGTTCACCGTGAGCTCCATAAGGCTGCATATCATGGAAGAGCCGCTGTGAGGAAACCTCTTCTCTCCACTCGCAACATTCAAAAGTGGTTGAAGTGGTGCAGAGATCACAATGCCTGGTCTGCAGACCAATGGAAGCAAGTCATATTCTCAAACAAGTCCAGTTTTTCTCTTTTCCCAACTTCAGGGCGAGTTTATGTGTAGAGGAGCCCAAAGAAGCTTACAACTCGGACTGCCTTCTTCCAACAGTGAAGAATGGAGGTGGATCAGTGACAGTTTGGGCCACCATATCATGGAAATGTCTCAGTCCAATAGTTGCCCTGCATGGTAGAATCAACAGCAAAGATTACCTGAACATTTTGGGAGATTATGTTCATCCAATGGACAAGACTTTATTCCCTGATGGTGACTGCATCTTCCAAGACGATAATGCTCCAATATATACCGCTCGAGTGGTTAAGAATTGGTATGAAGAGCATGAAAGTGAGCTAGAACACATAGAGTGGTCTCCCCAATCTCAAGATATCAATATTATTGGACATTTGTGGTGCGTTTTGGAGCAACAAGTTAGGAGCCGCTATCATCCACCATCATGTCGTAAAGAGCTGGAGAAGGTTTTAATGGAAGAATGACTGAAAATTCCTCTGGATGAAGTCAAGAAGCTATATGATTCCATTCCTAGACATATTAAAGCTGTGAGGTTAAAGGAGGACCAACTCCATATTAAATAAATTTTCTTTGAATTTAACAAGTGTTCCAATTATTTTGTCCAACCCTTGTATGTTGTGTGTATACGTTTATACATACGATTATACATAAAAGCTTGTCTTGTCTGTTATGCATCTGTCTATAATACATTTCCTTATGAATATTTTTTATGAATATTTTTTCTAAAGTGTATAACAATTTATACATGGTGGCTTTTCATTTCTTAATATTTTACTATATATCACTTTTTTGCTATCAACACATCTGTATGATGAATTATTTGAAATGTGAATAATTAACAAGTCATGTTTGAGATGAATTGAATTCTTTATGTGGATAACCATTTCATCTGCTCAAAAATATATTGACTGATGGGAAATAAACATTTTTCATATTATTGACATGAAAAAAATCTGATTAAAATGATGACCTTACATTGAATTAATTTTAAATTGCTTTTAAAATTGATTATATCAGGATTATTGACAGATCAGCACCAATCACACTAAGGAAGTGTAGAATAACGTTTGATAATATTTTCGCTTCAAAGATTTCTCCTTTGTTAAATTAATTGTGTACAAATGAATAGCTGGGCTATTGAAAAGCCAAAAAAGTGAAGATGCAAAAAAAGTCAACCATTTTTTCTTCATTGATATCTATTTCCTTTCTTTCTTTTTTCCTTAAGTAATTCAAGGAAGATAACTATATTAATGAGTTATTTCCCTTACATTTTAAGCGCATTTCTCAAAAAACTGTTCTAAAAGAAAGATTTTCAATTTTTTGAGAATACATCCATTAGAACATAAGGAACAAAATACTCTGAATATTACGTCTTTAGATAATAAATATTTAATTAATAAACTTTTAATATGTTTAGATATGTTAATATTTGAATGTTGATTATATTATCGTGTTCGTCTTCTTGTCTCATCTTGTTTGGTTTTGTTTTGTTTTGTTTTCACACATCTGCACATTGAAAGCCCTTCTCTCAACTGAGGAAAAAAAAAACGGTGTTATATAACACTCCCAGTCCCAAACCCATGCTAACTATTGCCTAATACCTGCCTGGTATCGTTAATATGCAAATAATCAGCACTACCTAGCCAATTGTGGAAGAGGATGCAACTCCTGGTGCTTATAGCACCACATGCAACCAACTCTAAATCTCTTATCAAGTTGACCTGATTCTCTCTTACAATTATGACCAGCAATAATTGTCATTGCTGATTTGCCAGTTTGCATTGATGTAAATAATTAGAAATAAGCAGAATAAAGTGGAATGAATATTACAGAAAAATGAGTGATAGAATTATGAAGTATAATTTTTTTAAAGTGTAAAGCTAAAATACTTCATAGCTATCTAATCAAACTAAAAGAGAATTTCATTTAGTGTTCTAAAAATGTAATTGACTTCAAAGAAAATCCTAAATTTATGCTGTTATGTAAAAATACAAATAACAATGAGATTTAAACTTCATAAGTTAAATTAGAAGGAAATTACTTATTCTTTTGATAAGATTATTATTAAAACTAAAAATAATTGTTTATGTAAAGCAAAAAGCTGGAAGATGTTATTCATTCAAAATCTTAGTCAATTTGAAGCCTTATTGATATTCATAATATCATAGATAATAAGGTCAGATGCTGAATTTTAGGAGGAAACAATTTTCAGTATTTAGAAAATCCAGACATGTATGATTGAACTTCAATGATGCTAAATTCAAATCAAATACAAAACAAAACGATTTCTCACTCTTTTGTATATTCAATCAAATTAAGAATCAAAATTGTGTGCTGCATAATTTACCAGTATCAAATTAACAAGAGTCATTCACTATTAATGTTGTGATAGATAAATGACTGCCTAATTAGCATAGATATGAGATATAGAGACTATATAACTGCCCAAGTTGTAAGGGGAATGGCAGGACATGATTACCAAATACTGCTGAACTGAGAAAATATGAAGGAAATCATGTGGCAAATTTAATGACTCCCCAAATTGAGTTGTGGCTTGTTAAACAAAATGAGACAATTGAATATTGTAAAAACATACTTTATATAAGAAATACATTACACAACGAGAAGATAATAGAGGATTGCTTAAAACGTATTTTTTTAGCAGTTAAAAGTCAAACATCTGGGATGATAGCCAAAACATGTGTCTGTTTGAAATAGATGAAACACTTATCTGTACTGTGATATCCTCTTCTGATAGCTGAATTGTCATTGCATCATTCAGGTTTGCTCATGGCCAGCATTGCTTGTTCGTAGAGTAAGCTGAAAATATGTCTCTCTCATTGTAGCTACTTTAGCCTCTGTCTTGGCACCTAGAATCTGTTTTGCCCCTAATTTTAGGTCATACCCATTATCATCAAATAAAATGTGTCCAACCTATTAACAGTAGAAGTTATCTATCAAAGGGAGATAACCTATATTTTTTATAATCACACTTCATCACAATTAAATTATCCATTGCTTTGATATATTTTCTTGGTCATTCTCTACATGAAGTAAATATATTTTATGTAAGTTGTAGCAAAAATTGTGAAGACAACTTATCAAGACATGAATTTGCTAGAATAATTATCAAAATCATGAGATAAAAAATATATTATGTTAAAAATATTATTTTTACAAATTATAATTAATAAACTTCAAACAATAATATGACAACTCTGCTAAAATAATGAAACATTTAAATTTTAAAATGATAGATATAAAGATATAAATAATAATTGATATTATGATCAGTCTGATGACTGGGTGTGGTTGTAAAGTTGCTAGGCCTTACCAGTTTGTTTCTCATGTCTTGGTAGGTATTCATTCATGTGTAGCGTGTGTTGGGCAAAGTAGACATTGCAGAGTCTATCATTCTGCAGGTCAAATCCCAATGGATGCCCTCCAACTTGAAAGGTTACCTTGGTCACAAATACGTTGCCGTTGATTCCATAGGAGGGGAACCCTCCACCCAGCCATGCCATATCATCACTCCAACCTGGATATGCTACAAATTCAGTTCTATGTGCAGATTTAGCTTTCATCCAGTCAAAACTCACTGTAGTCTCTTGGCTGAACTCCTCAGTGGTGTAAACCTCAGAACCACTACACATGGAATTGCTTGCATAGTCTAGTGCCAGAGGCAATGAACAAAGGTTTTTTCTTGTTTTTTTCTTCACTGGATGCCAGAGTAAATGGATCATTGTCAAATATTATCTGACTTGATATTCTATCTGACGTTTTGACCAGGTGATGAAGGTCATATCTCAGCTCTAATCCACAACTTAGATGTAAAAGACTCTCTTCAGTACATGAGCTATTCCAAGCAGCCCAACCACTTTCACATTTCCAATGATGTCAGGTGTCCTGAAAGCAGAGGCAGAAAGATTCCTGGAAATAATCCTAAATTCACCAGCCTACAAAAGGGAAAGGTTCATCTCCTTCCTGATACATTTCTTCAGTTCACCTTCTCATTTTAACTGACAAGTGCTTGGAGAGTAATCATCCTGATGTCACACTTGTACATATGAACAGCCATGAATGAATCCTGAAAAATGTTGTATTACCTTGGGATAAATGCATTATGAAGGCAGAGAAGGCAAAAATACATAATGAATTTATCCCAAGGCAATGCAAAATTTCTCAGGATCCATTAAAGGCTGCTTATGTGCACAAGTACAATATCAGGATGATTGCTCTCCAAGCACTTGTCAGTCATAATAGTTTCATCCTACATGGGCTTCACTTGCTCATCCTTGACAACTGAGATAGTGAATGCTTGCACCACTTCTCTGTGCAAGCAAAGCCATTCTTTTTGAGTAGACCACAGTGTATTTCAAGGGTTACTCTGTCATGGTATCAACTGTATTCTTTTGGCACCAACTGAGTGCAAGCACTGACAATGGGTAATGGGTTGCACATTTGCAGCAGCTTTCCAATGCAGCCTTGCACAATGATAAATCAAATGTTCTATGAATAAAGTATTTGATAAAATGTGTTCTTAAAGACTGCTCTTGCACTCTACAGATCATCTCTTCAGTTTTCTTCTTCAAGTACCCATTCCTAAGCCACCTCCATGATTCTGGATCTGCCATTTCTTGGGTTTCTTGTTCAAATTCTCCATGCAAGGTTTTCCCTCCCATTCATCAACTTGAAATCATAGATGCTCTTCCTGTAATTTTCTGTCTCTACAAGGAGCTTCTCATTCAGTACAGCTTTTAGCATTCACTCCTGATTAGTCTGTAAATACTCATACAAGGACTTACATTCTGATATTGCACACACACTTCTACCCCTATCAGATTTCTTCTTCCCTCTTTTCTGGGGTAGGTAAAGCCTAACCACATTACTCCTAGGATGTAAGCACCTATTCATGGTTATTATCTATTGTGTCTTATTGTCCAAGTTTAATAAGTCCTCTTTTGTCCATCAACAATGTCTGCACCATACTTCACAACACTGACTGACCAAAGCATTGATGACTGAAACCAAATTTCCACCATTCAACTTGGATCTATAAAGCTTCTTTACACTCATATCTGTGATTCCATCTTGTCATTGAGAGTTTTGTCAAACTGTATTACTCCAAATTATTTCTAACCACTGTTATCTAACTCCTTCATTGAAGAGCTCTATCACTATGCTATCCACTTTTCTTCCCTGCTTCATTGCCACCACAGTATATTTATCAAGTTCAAATTATATTTTGATATCCTGGGAACATCTTCTAACAGTTTTTATCAAAGAGTTCAACTGGTTGAATATTGGTATTATATAACATTGATTTCAATCAATAGGAATGACTACAGAACACGTGCCCCTCCCCTTTTATAGGCAAAAGCACACAAATGCATGCTGGAATTTTTTTTCTTAGCCAATAAAATAGGCAGTTTGTAGTATGACATGACTCAGTCCTGATCTGACTTGTCTAGAAGACAAAATGCTATGTCCGCTTGTCTGAACTTGTTTTTGTATGTCAATGCCAATTCTTTGTTTGTGAACTTTTTTGCCTTATTACTGATAATTTGCCTTGCATATATTGTTTGCTTGCCTTATATTATCTTTTGCCCTGTTCTTTTCTTTTTCTTGTTATTGTAATTGTTTACTGCAAACTTTGTCAATTCAGTTTGTTGGGAAGTTCTGCTATTTATTTACATTTAATCATGGCCACTCACTCTACAAACTGAAACATTAAAGCATGAATTTGGTGGTATAGTAATTGTAAGTTCAATCCTTGGGCCAGGAAGTACAGACACGTATTACTGTTGCCTTGCCTTATTACTGGTAATTTGCCTTGCTTATATTGTCTCCTTGCTTTATATTATTTTTACCCTGTTCCTTTTTTTTATTACAATATTTGTTAATTCTGTTTGTTGGACAATTCTGTTATTTATTTTGCATTTGACAATAACTACTCACTCCACATACAACTTGAAATTATATATGATTAACAGGTGATTATTTGGCTGTTTCTGATCTTTTGCAAGGTTGTAGTCAGATTTCATTTTATTGAGAATCAGAATTAATGTTAGCATAATGATTACAAATAACAATAGGGATAACATAATCACCATAAAGTCTCCCATGATTGATTTGTACTTTGCCAAATTCTTTTCTTCTCAAAGTTACTACCGTTTTCTGACTAATTATGCTGTTATGTATAATTTTTACAATGTTCTTAGTTACACCAACTAAATACATGTATTTTCGAATACATGAGTATCATATCATAATATAGGCTTGGGGATGATCTATTCAGGCCATAGACAAGTTCATCATATTGCTCCTGTAATTCTTAAGAATTCCTTTGTCTATCAGAAATTGGTTTTTAGTACTTTGTAAACCCTTTTGAAATCCCTTCTGCTCATCAGGAAGAAGATTGTTTTCAGCAAGGTGCAAGTAGATCTTATAATCAGGGAATTCTGTCAACAACTTGTACATTAAGAGCAAGCAAACAATAGCTGTCTATATTTTTGAGATGAGGTATTGTAATTATTTACATTATTTAAAGGGTTCAGTTTGAAATTTTAATCATCTGAAGAACACCGGTGTGTACAACAGATGAAATGTTGTGAATATGACAATAAAAATGAGGACAACAATCTAAACAATGTAAATAAGAAAGGAATAGATCAGTAATTACCTGCTTGTCTGCCTTTTTGTTGGTCTTTCATCATAAGGGTTGTCCTTCCCTTTACCATCCATTCTGGTATCATACTCTGATCAAAACATTCTTACAAATTGTAATCTCTCTGACCTGTTAGGTATTTAAACCTGAAACCTTGCACAAAGTCTGGCTGAGCTATTTTCCAGTGAGCCGTCTTACCAAATATCCTTTCAACATCCTCCAAGATAATGGCTATATCTTTCTGCAGGGGCTTCTTAAGAAATTCCTTTTCTACCTTTACCATTTACCCATACATTGAATATTGCTGTCACATCTGGTCTGGGCCTTCTGATATATTTAGGGATTCTTAATAAAATCCAAAGAAGAATCTACAGTTATTGGTCATGACCTGACATCTCAGACTCAGTCACTTTTCCATCACTATAACATAGCTTCCCTGCACCTTTCTTATAAATATTTTCATGGGAATTGTTCAGATGAGTTTTCCTCTATGGTATGTAGACTTTATGAATTTAAGTGCAGCCTTAGATTGGCAGCAAGGTATCATTATTTTACAGTCAAAACCACTAGATGTAACCATAAGTTCTATGCTAACATTTTTTTCTCTCACACTTCTCACTTGTGGAACTCTTTTCTGGCCTCTTTGCTTTCCACTCAACTTTGAGTTTCAAAAATTTAATCTTTTTCTCTTATTCTTTTGCACTCAACAAACCCTTGTATCTTAGTGACTTTATTACCTTGTTTGGGTGAAATGACTAAAAAAAATAACCAAATGTTACCCCAAAAATCTGTTGACTCAGCAAGACCATATAATTGAGTCTTTCTACTAGTTGTGCTATCTAATTCATCATAGAACAACTTTTGGTTTGTTCTGAACAAATTGTCCATTTAGAACTGTAGGCAGCATTCATTATATCACTTTATCACCTGATTTAATCTTCCACATTTGCATATTATTAACGGAATTGCCTTTTCAGTCAACTAATATTTGCAGTCTATTCCTATACTAATTATTATTATTATTAATGTACAAATAATCAGATTAATAATAAATAAGATTCAGCATTAGTTAATGTTATAATAAGCATTTGGTTGAAAAAGGCAAAGAATAATGAGTATTAGGTTTTTAAACAATCTGTATTTGTTTAAATACAAGATTACTTACAGTGTTGGAGAATTGGTGAAATGTTGATTTTGGTTACTGATCATCAGGAAGGTGATTAGGTGTAAAGCACTGAGGGTTGACCAATTTCTCGGGTTGGTTTGACTAAGCTCACAGGATATAGTCGTTGGTTGTGGCTGATGCATGTGTTGATTGACTGAGGTCATAGTGGTGGGTTAATTTGTAGTAGGGTGCATTGCTTGCTGAGGTAATGAAGGATTGGTGTAGCTGGTAAGCCTGTGTTTTGACAAAACAGGGTCATAGTGATAACTGCAAGGGAATGTCTGTAGCAAGACAGGTGTGTCGTGGTGACAGCAATGACGATGAGGAATTAGGTGTAGCTGGGTGGTGTCAATATTGAGATGTTATAAATCATAAATTTTTTAAAATTCTCTTTTTTTTTTACAAGTTTATTTAATTAGAGTCTGTAATTCTTACTATCTTGAGAAATGCCATAGAGGAGATCTACACATCATGGCATCCCAATGATTTAATAGCTCATATGAAATGTCCTGTGCTCAAGTAGCTACTTTGATCCTATTTTTTATGAGTGAGCCAGTCTATTTAAATAATGCCTAATAACCAATATTAAATGATATTATTATTATTACTAGGTTACTCATACTATCAAAAAATGACTAATATAAAAGTTTTTGAGATTTTATAAGTGCCATACAATTGCAAAATTACTATCTATTTATCACTGAGCTAAAAATAAACTAGAAGTCAAAAATCATTCAGGTATAAATAATCTATGGCATTTTATTTGTCAAGTTTAAAATAACAAAAACCTCTAGAAATATCATTAAAAAGAGTTCAATATGTAGAGATAAATGAATTGCTGATTGTCACTTTTGCATAAATATTGAAAAATGTTCTATGCAGAAACACACGCACACACACAATTGTATGTTAGTTTCTCAGGTAAATAATTTTTGCCACAAAAACTGACAAATGATATTTGATAAGTTTTATGTATCATAAAATTATATTTCTACCAAATCACCAAATGACTCTGCTATATAGTAAATAGTAATTTGCCCATCTGTATGTAGTGAACACTTCTGATGATGTAGAAAAGTTGGTTGGCTGCTCATTTCCAGTTAGCCATTTTGGTTAAATGTAACCAGAAATTCTATACTAACAATTTTCTTCTCTCAGACACACACAACCCAGCAAAGTCAAATGCTGATAGTGAATTGTCTCTTCCTTTATAATATAGATTATATAATTAACATCAAATTTAATATTAAAAGTGGTTATGCATTTGAAATGTATCATATTTATTTTCAGTCACAAAACTATCTTAATGAGGTTGACAATTTAAAACAAGTAAAGAAAGCGACCATCATGGAACAGAAAATATAAATATTAATGACTAATAAAAATAAATAAATAAATTACATATGAATGAGAAAAAGTTCACTTTTGCTGGCAACACTCCACTGCTACTACACATATTGGAGTCACGGAATTTGTAATGGATTCATCCCTTCAGTCCTTAAATCAGAAAATGGATATAAACTGTTATGATTGTAAAAATGATTAAATGATGGACAAGGTATTAAATGTGTGAAAAATTGAGAGAGGGTGAAAATTTGGCCTTGAAAAAATATTCAAATCATCTATAAAGAAAAAGGCAAGAAAAAGAAAAAATTTGATAAAGTGTAAATTCAAACTATTTATATTCCAGAAATTGATGAAGCATTTTACAAAAATTGCATTTTTTTTAGTTCAGTTTCTTCTTATGAAGACAGTTTTCATACAACAGGAAATAGACTAGACACAGGAAGATTTCTTAATGGTTTTGACTCCGACTGTTACATCCGGCTGCTACTCAGGTTGTCACTTGGATTGACTGCCTGATATACTGTCCTTTTATTTATACCTTATGCTTATATGTAGTATGTGGGGTCACTCATATCATACCAGTAAGAATAGCCACATGTTCACAGGAATAAAAACATATACAGAAATAACACTAAATGTATGATAAATTGTAAATTAAAATCTTACAATTTTATTCATTTTTGTGTACTGGTGTGTGTGTATTTTAGTTACAACTGTTTTTTTTTTTACAGTTGCCTGTGATGAAAGGAAGAGATCACTTCATATTATAACAAGTAATGTACTGAGGAGAGATGCTGGATGTCTTGATCCTCCAATGGTTGGTAGTGAAGAGAATGAATTCAACATCTTTTGGCACAAAGTCTGTTTTCAATCAGAAAATGTTTCTGTTACATTCTGGGAGAACTTTTATTATTTTGTTTTATTTAATTTATTTTAAACAAAGTTTTAATGTTATTTGTTTTATTTCATTTTATTTATGATATTCATTATTTTTATTATTTTATATTTTTATTTTATTTATTAATAATAATAATGTCCCTACAAATAATAGACATGAAATTTAAATTGATGCTATCAAAATAGAAGAGCTTAAATAAAAATCTAATTCCTGTCCTAGTGTAGAGGGGCTGTGGCTGTTATGTTGTTGATAGAAGTCAGACGTAGAAGAAACGCATGTAAGGTTCAGATACTCCTGCCTGCCAGGCCCAACTACATAAAAAGGTTGGACTTTGATTAAGTCCAAAGAAGAAGGCAAAGAAAGCAAACAAAACACAAGACCGATAATATATGTATATACAAATATATATTAATAACAAGTTACAATACATGGAAACAGTATAAAGGATGAAGTGTGTGTGAATATTCTGTATGCGCGTGCGTGTGTGAATATTCTGTATGTGCGTGCGTGTGTGTGTATTGTGCTTAGCGTGTTTCCATGCTATTCATTTGTTAGCACCTACATTTCGAGGTTGATAGCTGAAATCCTGAAGGAAAAAGAGATTTACCTCAAGGTGTCGGCGCGCAGGCCTGACGGCAAAAAGAGATAGAGGCGAAGGGTCTGCGGCTATTTATATCAGCGAAGAGAGACCCCTGATGAAAGGGTTAACGGACTGAATGGAGGAGTTAACTCCGACACTGGGTATGACGATAAACTACATCTCCGCCCTGGGTAAGACAACAAATTGCGTCTGACAGCGGGCCTCTGGTCAGAAGGTTTTGAGGAGTGTGGAACTGTCTCTTAATTGCTATACCAGCAATTAAGAGACAGTTCCGCACTCCTGGGTCCACCCTGACCCGGGGGTGGTGGCACCTGTTAGGGTCCCAACTATGAGTAAATAACCCCCAAACTGAGGTCAAAACACTATGAAAGTATAAAAAACCAGAAATACTTTGTACAAAAAGTTATTACCAGCAATAAATTTTTGAAGAAAAAAATTATTACCAGTAATACATTATTATCAGCAATACATTTTTGGAAAAAAATATATATTACCAGCAATACATTTTTGAAAAAAAATATTACCATCTCTAGATACCTCCACGAAATATAGTCTGATGAAAAAGACGCCAAACTTTATGAAAACAAAATTTTATCGTCTCTAAATGCTTATGTTTTTATGAAGAGGAAAGACCAAAGTTTTTTTCTAATTATTTTTTAAAATTTTCCCTTCTTTTTAGAATATTCTAAATTTTGATTAAAAAAACCTTGTTTCTCTTTGTACCAACCGGAACTAGTAAATAAATACTAAATAACATAGACAATTTTTAGCACATTTTTTTTTTTTTTTGTATTACACACATTTTGGAAAATCTTGCAAAAATAAAAATAATTGTCGGATATTAATGAAACTTTCAGAAACTATTCACACATGATCGAAATTATTATAAATATGTTTTTTTTTGTTTTTTTATTAAAGTCTTGGCAGAAATATGTTTTTTTTTATATTTATTAACACCCCATAACTAATTTTATGAAAAACTTTAGAATTCCAGCGCATCAACTTTATAGTTAAAAGCACAAAGCTTTGAAGAATGCAAATCATGTTTTGTTTTGTTTTTTAATTGGATCCGCAGTACCTGAAAATCAGCTCTGAATTGTAACATACAAAAAAAAAACTACTCAATAAAACAAAGATAGCTGCTGCTATACTTTTTGAAAAAAAAAAATTACAAGTGATACATTTTTGAAGAAAAAATATTACCTGAAATAAATTTTTGAAGGAAAAAAAATATTTACCAGCAATACATTTTTGAAAAAAAAAAAATTACCAGCAATAAAAATTCTGTCGGCATTAAATAAGCCATTTAGGTTGATATGCCGTAAAACTAAAAACCAAAACAAACCAAACCAAAAATCTAATCTAAGGGAAACAATAATTTTATTCTTAGTCTTCAAATCATTGTTATCTCCCTTATATGACTTTGTTGGTATTTAAATCCAATGAACCAAAATTTCTTTAATATCCTACTCTCTTTTTCTGGTTTTAATAAGACCGGATATATGTAAAGAACTGTTGCTATACGAAATTCCTTGACTATTTCTGATTCCAAATATAAGGATTCATTCTAACAGACAGAAAATGAAGACCACTTTTTAGCTGAGCAGAATGACAATATTCAGACAATTCACAACAAAGAAATTGTAGAATCTGAAGTGAATATCTACATTTGAATCACATGAAGAGGATAATGTTCAAAATACTTTGCATATAAAAATGGGTTATACTTTTTCTGGTTGTTTGTATGCATTATATTGAGTTGTAACACTTCCTTCATTACTTTTAATAAAAAATATATAAAGTTGTGAAGGAAATTTGTTTTCCAACCTAATATTTATTGCTGATTCTGCAACTTTTCATCCTGTGGACTTATGATCATTTGTGGCTATTTCTTCTAAAAAGCAAAAAAGATTTTACGTAAAACTATAATACAAAAGTTAAATTAGAATTTTTTTAAAAATAGCATTCTTTTTAGTGGAAAGTTTGGTGATACTGTTTATTTAATGGTGTTGACAACCCAAATCAATCCATACAATTTTTTACTCTACGAATATGTTAAGCAAAATGCAAAAACAACAACTGAAAACAACAAGAAGCATTTGTAATAAAAAATAAAAGGCAAATATTTGAATAACAAGTAATTTTCAATATATTTTTGTAATGAAAATATTTTACAAAAATGTAGTGGATTTTTTAGGGGAAATCTTGTTAGTTTAATTTAATTAGAAATCAAATTTGGTGAAAGATTAAATTTTGTTAATGAGTCCTAATTTGAAAGGATGTTTGTTAGAATCTATTATTGAAGATTCTGTAAATTAATTACAAGTGAAAAATTTACATTTAAGAATTTACTGTTCATGTAAGTAGTAAATGTTTGTAAAGTTGAATGCAATTTTGTGATCAAAGAAGTTATCTACCTTTGATTGTTTTGCGTAATACAATATTCTCAAATGTTGAGAAATAAAGTTAATTTGTTAGCAGGAATTTGTTTAACTTCTGTATAAGGAATTTGGTGAGTGAATGGGAATAGAGTTCACTGGTGAGTTTTGGTGAGTGAGTGTGAATATCGTTAAGTTTCTATAATGTTCATATGAACAAAAAACTTAAGATTGTGTGACGTGAAGTTTAGTTGCAATTCCTTTGACGTCACAATTTTCACTGGTGAGTGTGAATGAGTTTCTGTTTTTATTTGCTTCAGGTGACTCACAAAGACTTGGTGCAAACTTGGATTTCAGTCACGAGCTGTAAAAATTAGTTAAGCATGAGTGGATAGTCATGCCTACTTGTATATTTATTAACCAATGAGGACTCAAGATTTTTTTGAAAGTGTATGAAGTTTAAAGTGCTCTGTGATCCACTTCTTGCACAGATATGACCAAACTATTTTTGGATATTGAAATAATGTAGAATTTGGGTTCTAACCTTTGTCAAGTTGAATAAATGAAACTGAAAAATTAGACATAAAAGAACTTAAGCGGACTCTTTGTACAAGTCATAATGTTCAAAGGGAAATTAAGTTATACTAGTTGATACCCATCCTATAAAAATTTCTATTAATAATAAATCAGAATGACTCAACAGATGATGTTATTTTACTTATTTGAATAAGTTTCTAATGTTTGTATTAATAATAATAATAATAATTCAGGAATTATTTTTTTCACTTGTTTAAATAATTTTATATGTTTTTAATAAAATCTAGTTAATCATATTGTTTTGACATATTTAGTTAAATCTATACAGTTTTTTCAACTCCCCTCAACTCTAATGTGTAATAACATAAAATGACAGATAACAACAATATAAGATCCTAACTAAAGTTGCTGGGTCTAAAATTATATAATTCTATAAAAATTTTAATATTTTTTAAATTATTTATGTCCAGTTATTGAAAAAAATTATTCTAAAATTATATAATTCTATAAAAATTTTAATATTTTTTAAATTATTTATGTCCAGTTATTGAAAAAAATTATTAAAAACCGTTATTTTTAGAAATTAATTTGATTCATTTTGCAGGTTATTTAAAGGCACCAATTGTTTTTTTTTTTATTGCAACAATTTTTTTTGAGATAATAATTGTTTAATGATACAAGTCTTACTAATTAACCCATAACTGGAGGAGTAGAGGTGAATTCATACTTTTCCCAATTCATACCTTTGTGTGTAAGTGAATATATCAAACCCAACTGGAATTGAAACTTGGCTCTCCAATAAACAATTCTAAGCCATTATTCATTCCACCCGCTGGTATCGCCAAGTGATCACTCATCTAGGTACTGACAAGACTTGACATTGCTTAACTTTGGTGATCATTCAGGAACTGGTGTTTCAATATGATGTGGCTGTAAGCTTCTATAAGTCAAAATTACATTTATTTTGCATTTTCTTTAAAAGTAAATACAGATTTTTTTTCTAATTATGACTAGCTTTTAACATGCCAAATAAATACTTTCTACACAAACACAAGGAAAAAAATCTTTACTTTCAGAAATACTCCTTATATATAGCATTTTTTAAAATTTGAATTACATAATACCAATTAAAGATTTCTTAAAATATGCTTTTAAAAATTGTTATGCAAATTAAGTATTACTTCTTATGTTGTAAACACCACTTCTTAGTATTATAAATATAAAAAGGCTGATAACGAAATGACCTGTTTATATAACAATGTGACTTGTTTTGTTGTACTAATTTAATTGGGCACACATAAAAAATTTAACCTTACAGGAATTTATAAAAGAAGCAAGATGATGATTAACTTTTCAAATGAATTAATATAAATAGGAAAGAACCAAACTTTCTCACTTGAATTTTTTAGAAAAATTAAACTGTCCTGAAGAATGTCTAAAACAGTAATGTCTTTCCTAAAATATAAAAGAATATTTTCATTTGAAAAAAGGGACTTTAAATAATTCACAAACAAACATATTATATGGGGTATGAATATGTAGCAGGGTTGATATATTGAGTGTTGATGTATTATTTTCCCCATTGTTATTATTTGCTGACTGTAATGGGGTGGATATTAATGACAGAAATTAAAATGCATAAAATGTACAATGATAATAACAATAAAAACTTGAGACACGTGTTGACATAAATAACAAGAATTTGTATTTTCTTTTTGCAATGTGAATTACAAAATATTGGTATGGTGTGTGTAGAAATATTCTGTGTCTCTTTTGTTCAGAAGCCAGTGCTTACTTGGTTTGGTTCCGAGAATTTCGTTTGTGAGGATGGCATTTGGAAATTATCTGTTTTTGATTTTCACAGAGTTCTGGCTAGACGTGTGCTTCTGTACTACTACTGCTACTTGACTACTCATCTACTGCTACTGCTACAGGTATTATAGTCTACTCTACTGACCCTCTTGTGGTGGAAGGGTCACTTTTATAATGATGAGGGTTAGGATGATAAAATATCCTTTTTTTCTATCATAATTGATGTCAAGGTTATTTTTAGAATGATGAAATATCATCAACATTCTGGACTATAACAGATACATATAAACTTATATTTATTTTTGTCTGGTTCAAGTTGACACAGGTAAGATTATGAATTTTGAAATGGGTATAACATTGTAGACAAACAACTCAAAAATCTTTTCTTTTTATTATTATAAAATTATTTTATTATTTTTACTGTGGACCAACTACTAAAAGTCTTTTCTAAACTACAGATTTTTCTTTGGACCAACTATTCAAGGACTTTAATTCAACTAAAGAGTATTTTTACTGCTTTTTGAATTTATGTACATATTTTTGTAAATACAAATTATTTATTTAACAGGCATGAGACCATGTTTTCTTTATTTTTATTATTGTTTGGAATTCCAACATTTTTTTAAAATAAACTAACATGGACGGCTAAATTTCCTGAAACATGATAAAAGATTCAATACCAAAAGAAAATAGCAACTATGTTTAATCACATATAATAATGGAAAAATTTTTTTCAGTATGTCCAGAACTTCTACTAACAACTGATTCCTTAATTTGAATATCTGATCTGCAGATAAATGATATATCCCTTATGCCAGAATTCTGCTACTTGAACAGAATAAATTAACTTACAAATATAACGTTAAGGAGACTACACAGATACTATACTGATCATCAACAGACAGCCAGATTACAATATTTTCATCCTAGGCAGAAAGCTACAGAACAACACTTTGATCTTATGCAGGGTGCACAGGTACTGCATTGATCCTAGACAGAGTACACAGGTACTGCATTGATCCTAGAGGAGTATCAAATCAATAAATAAATAATTCCATCATTTTTGATTAGATTAAAATAAAATATTTTCTATATTAAAAATAAACTTGGTAATAACTTAAATATGGGCTTCCTTCTCTACATTGTTTATATATTTCATCTTTAATTAAATATCTATTTAGAATTGATATAGATCTTTATTTTGCATAACTAGTTTGGTACAAGACTGTAATAGTGGCCCAGCAAATGAAGATTGTCATGAATTATATACATTTTTCAACCAATAATATTCCATCAGAAAGTTTGTTGGATAAACAATAATTGCAAAGGCAAATATCGCCAAAATACTTGCGGATGTAGTTGTAGACCTACCACGTTATTTTTGGACCATTTAGAAAATAATAACTCCCTTTACCACTCCTGCAAATTCAAGAAAAAGATTTTTGCGAGCAAGTATGAAATCATTTTCTAACCAATGAAAACCTTGTATTTAAAAAGTTAACAGCTCTATGTGAAACTATATTTTGAATCCCCTTACAGATATAAAAAATAAAAGCGTACTGCTTCTTGGGGCTTACAACAGTTCCATAGACCATTTTGATCTACACATGCATACTCACACACATGCATACAACGGAAGGGACTGACAGCCAGCAGCTGCCAACTAAGGCCTTGTCCATGCACACAATAGAAGGGATTAACCAGCAAACGCCTACTAAATCTTTGTCTATGAACACACAAACGCATTAGGATGATCGTCATGAAATAATTCTGTCCACACATTTCACACAGCATTATGAGTACTTCACTGTAAGGAAAATTGAACATTTTATTGTCATTGTATATTTCTGAAATGAATCTATAAATATTATTTCAGCTGACATTCTGCTTCTACATTTCCTTCAGAAAATAACCTAACATAAAATGATGTAACACAACTAATCAACAGTTGAGACAATTGCATCTGGGTGTGATGAAAATCTGATGCAATCACGGATGATGCAATATTTTTTGAAGCCAAACATGTTCATAATACACCTCTAAAATAGATTCATATCACTGCAAACCACTGCAAATGACCTAATCTGAGGAAAAAATAGAAATCGATTACACCCTGTAACTCCAGTGGGTTTAAAACTTACCACATGGTGAAAGAAAGGAAACTAAAGCAGTTGTTTCAATTAATTTGCACAAGGGTGTATGTAAGTGGCCTTTGTAGTACCTGATATAGGTACAGGTATTTACCCAAATATTTATAATAAAAAATTAATAAACATGGTTAGGGAGAAATCAGAATTAAAATGAATGTTTTATTTTCTATAAAAATAACATGGTAACAAAGTGTAAGAATATGTTACACCCTTTCTTTCTGACCCTGAAAAGAAAAGTAATATAAAAAGTTATAAAAGTATTCCAGAATGTCATATTCCAAGAGGCTGTGTTTTATCCACATGTTAGGAAAGTATCTTCTCCTCATGGCATCTACCCTAAACCTGTTCTCTGTACAGACCAGGCTTCACTAATTGGCTGTTAAGTGTCACATGACTGGTAAAACATAGTGTATACTAATTGTGGAAGAGGAAGGAAAGTTAACACAACAATTTCAATTTTGTTAATTTTCATTGATATCTGCACTTTCTAACTCAATTTGGAGAAGAAAGTTTCTTTGAACAAATTCTCAAAAGTAAGATGATATTTGACTTTCATTCAAGTAAAGTAGCATGAGAAGAAAACTAAGTCTTACCTTGAAAAAGAATTTGTGGTCTCTGAGCTGTCTGTTGAAAAAGAAAACCAGAAACAAGATTGGATTTAGTAGGCCTAGAAATATGGCAACTGTTTGTATTTCGCTACCAGTCTTAAACAAATTACAACCTTTCTTATCCTGATAAGAGGACAATACTTTAGATGACAGGCAAGACTCTTAGATCTTCATGGATGAAGAAGGTGGTTGCGTATTGTAAGTTGTGGATGTAGATTTTTTACTTTTTCGATTTATGCTCCCAGCATTTTCTGACATTAGACATACAAGACTGATTTAGGATCCTTGAAATTATGACTACAGACTCATGATTTTGGGATCTGCACCTCCCCATTACTATTTTACACAAGATGTTTAATATTCTACAATTACTTGATACTCTCTTGTTATATGTATTAACTAATAGTTTAGCAGACTATTACTTTTTTTAGAGGAAGTGTATCTCTGCACTGACATCCTTTGAGGCCAGATAGAAGGCAAAACAAGGAAGTCAGTTTTGATTATCTAAATAAGCATGGGAATGATAGAGATATAGAAAGGGTTTTCTGTAAGTTGTTGAGGCGAATGAAGAAAACAGTAACCAGCGAGTAAATTCAAGCTCTCCCAGCTGGTATTTCAAACTTGAGTCGTTCCTTCTTGAGTTCTGTCTCCAAATCACACTAACTGCCCGTTCTAGCTGTCAACCGTGAACGTCCTTGAAGAACTCCCGACTCGGAAAAAAAAAAAAAAGTAGTTGTTTTTATAGTTGTTCATGTACCCATAATCCCTTGCGTCTTCATGTGATCCCATAATTCATTGTGTCCATGTCCCATAATGCATTGCATCGTTATTGCATAAAAATGCGATGCCAGTCCCCCCTCATTCTTTTACATTATCTGGCCGAGGATGGATTACGGCAGAGTGGTAAGTGCTTTTTTTCTCTCCCTCATTTCAACTGCAGTAGCTTTACATGCTAAGCAAATACGGGCTCTTTTTTGGCGGGGACAAGGCAAGTCGCGACCAGTTGTGCTCGTCCCAGGTTCTGTCTCATGTCCACCACAGTTGTTTTTTAACCCTCAAACAATGTAGATATGTTTCTTTCATGTCTGGAACTGCTCCCCAGTGAAGAGAGAGAAAACCTCACTGGATAGATAAGATGTATACATGAATGTTAATAAACTATCAAAATTAAAATTTCCTTTGTTGAAGTTTTTTTATCTCAGAATCAAAACAACTAATGATCACCAGCTGTGAAAGAAGAATGCAACAAATGTATTTGATAAGCAGTATTGCTTTCCAATGTAAAGAATCTTTAATGGAAGAAATGAGTATCTTTTTTGTTGCAGAGATGATACCTTCCTGTCTATTAGAGGAAACCTTTTATCTCCAGAATAGTTCAAGCTACTCATCATTAACTGAATATATAGATCTCAAATGAGAATATATTGAAAAATAATAGATGAGCATCCTTCAAGGTAAGTTTGTCTTAGTGGGTGAATTTTCTAACAATAATAGCACAGACATTGTTACCTGACATAACGTTTCCTTGTGGTATAGAATATTAAAGTAAGAAATTATTGTGTTGTGCACATATATCTTTAGGAGCTTTAAATTTTTTTTTCTAGAGTTGACTGCCTAAATGGCTGCATTTGGCATCATTAAGTCATTTTAAACTCCACAAATCCCTTTGGCAACTCTGGTAGTGTCTGGTGAGTGTCATCAAGGTCGAGGGCACCATCATACTGTCATGTTATGTGTTTGGGATTTTTCCAAAACTAAAGATATTTGCAGTCATCTATGACTCAAGACAGATTAAATTGTTTGGCTATTTTGTCAACAGAAAATGATCTTGTAAAGAAGATAGGTATAGAAAGTGTCATAAAAAGATTTACAGATCTAAAGGTTAGAAAAATGTCTTAAGTAGGATAATGAATGTTTATTTTATCTTGTATTTTAGTTTTTTATTGTAATAAACTCATTATTCTACATTTTCAGTTTTTCTCCTTGTGAAAATTTTAAAAAATTATACTTGTAAGGGCACCCAACTTTAGCTTGTCTGGGGTGCCAACAACCCTAGGGCCATCACTGGCTGTATAGTATATGCTTTCCCAGGGCTACATATGCTTTTGAATTTAGTGTTGCCCTTCTCTTAGACTGGTTGCCACTCAAGGAAATTATGTTCTACTATTTACCCATAGAGTTTTTAAATTCAAAGTTGCCACCCAAGGCTATAGGACTCAGTTTATCCTACTATTTACCTGTAGCTGGAGTGAGAAAAGATGGATTTATACCTTTCCCAAGGGTATTTGCATGTAAGTGAATTTAATGGAATTCAAACTCAGTTTTCCAATTCCATTACTTCACCATGCCTCCTTTAAAAATATAAACTGCATTTAGAAGAAAATAATTCCATCTTTAAATAAATTTCTTTTAAAAGTCAAACTGTAATAAGTGTTGAATATTACTCTTCAAAAATTAATATAAAAGAGGAAAGAGACAAATTATTATAGACACAGATTATATGAAATACTATATTTTGAGTTTTTAGTACAGTTCTGTTGCACTTCTCACGTGTGGAAATCTCTTCTGGCTTCTTACTTCCCAGTCAACTTTGATCTTCAAAAATTTAAATGCAATGTCAATTGCTATCTTATGTCTCAATAATTCTTGTTCTTTTATTGTTCTCTCTCCTTAATAGCAGTTTTTTTATATTCTCTAACAATCAGTAACCTCTTGCATCCTCATGGCTTTATTGTCTTGCTTGGAATGAAATGATTAAAAAAAATCTTAAATCACCTGTTCACTGTTTAATAAAAGAACTACTGCTTATCTTTTATATGTTGCATAGGCTACTGCTGATTGTTGCTGTCTTTGTCTTGATGGTTGAATGAAGGCATTTAATACTAATCCCTTTTAGAGGGATGGTGATGTTTTTGGCCAGCAGTGATTCTTCATATAATCTAAATGAGGAATAAAGCAATCATCAAAAGATGTGAATACAATTTAATAACAACAATGGTGGCAGTTAAGTGGGATAAAAAAAGGGCATTCTCAGAGGGGTTAAAGAAAGTTTATAAAATGTCTAGAGAAATACTGTTCAGGAAAACAAATGTTCACATAAATGAAGATGTGAAGATACATATACATATACATATGTGTATATATATTTATGGATATAAGTAACTCACTCAGGAATTTTAATTTTTTGTGGTTGATGCAGTTGGGTGTTCAAGTAACTATTTTATTTCACTTAGGTTGATATCTCTGAATGTCATGGAATATTTCCCAAATGAGAAGGCTTTCTTCAAGTAAGAATGGCCTGTGTACTTGCTGTGAGTTGTCTTGTGTGCATTCCTGTGTTTGCTTGCTGTTTGGTCTCCATGTGGCTTTTCGTCCATTCTTATAGAGGCCAAAGATAAGCTCCAAACTAAAGTTCAATATTTTTGTTATATTTCCAATGGTTGAGAAGAGTAACATGGTGTGCTTACTATGCTGTCCACTAAATCTGGTTTTATATTTCTAGAATTGGGGAAATTGTAGTTGCAGAGCAAATTTGAAAATCTATTTTTATTTATTTATTTTTGTCTCTTTGCAAAGTCTGAACATATATTAATCTCAAGCCAAGAGTTGATGATAAACCAGATAACTTCACAGTTATTTGTTTTTGTCTTTGAGAATATTCTCTATTCTTCATTAAAAATCAATTGTTAACATTTTAAATTCATTTTTGGTGGTTAAGTCGAACCCTGTCAAGATCAACTTGCCCAGGAAAACAGACAGAGGACACAAATTTGAATTTTAAATTATTATAATAACTTAAAATAATGCTATTTAGTTTCTGTCTGTTGGAGATGAAGACAAATCTTTCCATCTGAAATAAAAACGAATATCATTGTAGGAAATACGGGTTCTATATAAAAAAAGGTTATATTTTAAGATTACACCGTATAATCATGGGAGTTACTTCCCTTATTTAAAGTGTTCTGCTAAATGTTAAGTGCGTGGGATTCTTGAATGGTCTCTGTTTAAAATTCATTTTTCTTTTCATATTCTTGGTAATAATGGGAAGTACAAAAGAGGTAGTCACTCTCCAATTTGGACATTACGCTAA
This sequence comes from Acanthosepion pharaonis, assembly GCA_903632075.3. Classification (NCBI taxonomy): domain Eukaryota; kingdom Metazoa; phylum Mollusca; class Cephalopoda; order Sepiida; family Sepiidae; genus Acanthosepion; species Acanthosepion pharaonis. The sequence continues at coordinate 2,411,389 of CAHIKZ030005569.1, forward strand.
TTTTATTGGTACTCACTGGTGGAATATTCAAGTAAGTAAAATTTAACAAATATCTTTTTTATGATGTTTCATTTTTGTGTAAGTTTCTTGCTACCGATCATAAGTCTGTCTTAGTTCTCTTCAAATAATGAAGTTAATTAGTTTTTTAAAACTTTAATGAAGTTATTTAGTTATAAATATTTGGATTTTGTCATACTTTTTATTTCAAGAATATTGAATTAGTTGAATATATTGACAGTATTAAATTTGCACTTTCGAACCAAAAGCTTGTGCGTAAAATAAAATGTGCATTTTTAAATTATTAGATTTTGTTTACTAATCAATATTTTACGAAAAGATTAAAATTGTTAATTTAATTATGAACGCTGATTAAAATTTGAAAAATATAAAATGTTGTTTTTTGGATTCTCAACATAAACTAAATTTAATTTTTTTTTTTTTTTTTTTCACTTTAATTCTTTAAGCTACCTTCAAAAACTTATTTTTATACTGAACTTAACACAATTTTTTTTTTTTTTTTTTTTCTCCCATTTCTGAATTTATTGAATGCAAAATCCGATGATCAATCCCATTTTGAAAAGTTTTCAATAACGTGTTCGTTCGCATTTTCTCAGAATCTCTACTGCGGCTTTGTTAATGTTTTGACTTGTCATTTTTACTCACGCCATGTGCGGCATGCCTTTTTCTTCTTTTGGCTACAAAAAGAGAAAGAATTACTTTGTCTCCGACACCTCCCCGCCTCTAAAAAAAAATACATTATATTAGAGGTGGGGAGCTATGATTTTTTTTTTTCACCTCGCGCACTAGAACCACATTTGTAGTTTGTTTTTTTTTTTCTCATTCATTCGTTTTTCTTTTGTTTTTCAAGGGAGAATAAAATCGCTGATTTCTGGCCCAAACCATTTGGTTTCTGAAAAATTTCATAAATTGTTGCTCATGATTTTTTTTTTTTTTTTTTTTTTTTAATTCTTAAAAGCACAAAATAAATAAACTCTTATTGTACAACTCTACCAGTGTTTGTGTCAACTGTCAACATTAAAAAAAAAAAAAATTGATATAGGGAAAATTGTCTGAATCGTGGAATCTGTTTTTTTTACCTGTTCAAAAACTTGGTGCTGAGGTAACCTGAAATTTATTTTAATAAATTTATTACATTTCATTTATTAGATGAACCTTGAAGAAATTAATGTATTGTATTCTTACTACATAACAAAAGTAAAGAGATTGATTCAGTTAGGTTGCTCACTTAATGTTATTAAAAAAAATAAAATAAAAATTGAGCAAATCTAAATTGAATTTAGGGTAAATAAAATGATAAAAGTAAAGTATCTTCTTGTTAATGTTAATTATTTTGTTGTGGGATTTTCTTTTGTTGTTATTTTGTACTTTAAAAGTCGCATATTATTACACAATTTGGACACAAGATTTCTTTATGAATTGATCCCCCCCCCTGCTCCGATTGTATTGGCGGGGGTGGAGAAACAAATGCCTATTCACTAAAACAAAGTAAGACTAAGCTAAGCAGATAAGTCAAATTATAACAGTACACACACAGGTATTTGCTGAATGTTACTAAGTTAATAAGATTTAGCTGAGCTGTCAGACTAACACACTCATTATTTTAACTTTTTTTTTTTTTTTTTACTAATATATTTAAAATTGACAATAAGTGCGTTTTGTTATTACAAATAACTTGCTAAATCAGATGTTTTTGTTTGTGGCAATAAGTCTTTACAATACTGCAATTGTGTATCTTTTTGCAAGTTTTGTGCATTTTAAGAGCTTAGAGAACCTTAGTTAAAATAAAAATATGTGGGTTTCTGTTTTTTAACTAAATATGAAGAGTCAACTCAACTGTTTCCATTGCAGACTATAGTTCTGTGATTAACACTCAATCATTTTACATTGATTTATGGCAGTAAGTACACACACTGTCATTTTCTTAGAACTTGGCTAACTTCCAGTTTTAGAACTGTTTTTTTTTTTTTTTTTTTTTTTTCCAATACAAGGCCGAATAGCCACTCAAGGTAGATGGTTACTAACAGTTATCCTAGAGGTTAAGATTGTAGTGTTTGGGGCAGTATCTTCTTGGGAGGTCTATTCAATAAAAGTGACTCTACAGAAGAAACTGTCCAAATGTAACTTCCTTTTTACCAAGTGAATACAAAGAGAATGAGTCATAATAATACACAATGTCCATTTAATATTGAGAGAGAAAAAAGAGAAGGGATACAAATATTAAGTGGTAAAAAAAATATAGATTAGTTAATCAGATTGGAACCTGAATTTTCCTTACCCCATTTCTCATCCCCCAAGGAAGTTATAGTCACAAGTTTAATGTGTTTACTAAACTTCTGTAAAACCCAAATAAATGTGGGACATGTTTTAGTGAAATATCTATCCAGAATTCCATTGATTCTTACCAAAATATCTGAACCAGAATCTGACTGAAGGCGCTTTAAACATACCATGTCTGGTCATAAGCCTCATTAATAGGAAGTGTTTGTTTGTTTTTTGTTTTGTTTTTTGGGGGTTTTTTTTTTTAAGATATCCAGCAATGTTATCCCCCATCCCAAAAGATTTGGGCAAATATCTATGTTACAGCAAGTAGTTGCTTAGTTTAGTTCATGCCAAGATTTTGCAGAATTTTTCCTAGGACTCTATATAGAGTTTGCATAGTTCGCACACAAGAATTTTTTGCTGTGAGAGAGCTTTGTCTCATCTTTTTATTCTTCTGTCCTCAAGCCAAAAGAAATTCCAGCACTCGGACACGAACATCTAACCTTACAGTTAACCCTTTCCCTCAAGGTGTTAGTAGAAAATCAACCAAGAGTGATTGTGTAACCTTTTTAACAGCCTATGATATTGTTGCGTTTATTTTTTTTTCTATTTATAATCCTTTTGCCTTTTGGGAAAGTATCCAGTCAAGAAAACCAATGTTTGCTGGCATATACAGAAAACTACATCAATAATTGCATCCCAGTAAGTACACAATGACAAAACACTAGATGACCATATCTGATGATAGGTAAAAATACAGAACTGATGAAATAGAGCCATGCCTGCAAAACATTAAACCTTATTTTGCATTTGGTACCATTGACAATAAGAAATATTTGACAATGCAGCCAATTGTGGTTGTATATTTGGTGCCATGGCAGTGTATGTGTATACTGTTTGTAAATTGGTTTGAAACTCTGGTGCTTTGAGGATTTAATGATGTGAAGAAGTAAGCAACAACGTTGTTTTTTTGTTTTTTTTTGTTTTTTATGTTCTTTTAAAATATTGTTTACCAATACCACTCAAGATAGAGGGTTAATAAATTGTTTGTTGTAAGGACATGCAGGGTGAGAACAAGATGTGCATAATATGAGGATATGTAGGATAGATAACAGTTGACCACTGACTTGAAGAGGTTAAGATTGTAGTGATTTGTGAAGCATCCTCTCGGGAGTCTATTTCACAATTCAATAGTTATTCAGTATTTTTTTTTTTTTTTTTTACAAAAAAATTAATTTATGCTGGAAAGTATAACAGTTATATTAACAGATTGCCTGCCAAAATATACACTCAATTTTTTTATTTCTTATGCAAACTCTGATATAAAAAAACTTAATTTCTGAGTGAATTTTCATTTCATTTGCCTGAATTTTTCTTTTCCCCTCTATTCTTATATCTATCATTTTTAACTTTGATATTTTTTTTTATTTTTTATTTTTTTTTTTTTCATTTTCTTTTAAGATATAAAATGAATAAGCAAATACGGGGTCTGCATAATGCAAATCATTATTATTTTTCTTTCTTTACTATTATTGCTTGTAATAGAAATAGTAAAAGTTCTTATATTCCGTTTACTTGATAAGTGATATCAGAGAAAAATACATTTTCTGTTTGCTTTTCGTTACCTATTTGATAAGCATTATCTTTTGAACCACTGTTTCATAACTATAATAGTCCTTATTATTTCTTTATAAGAATAAAAGTGCTCATTATTATTTAGAGAGATGCTGACTTTTAGCTTGTCATTCATTTATCTAATTTTTACCTAGACCTTTTTAGGCCTTCACCTTTTGAATGATTTTTAGATGGATTCGATCCTCTTCCAGCTTAAATGTGTAGTATTATCCAACTTCATCCCTCTCTCTATGAAAAGAGGATTATCAACATTTACTTTGTGATGGGCACATGCATTGCTCTTGTTTAAAAGCGATTAGCATAGAAGTTTTGGCTACCAAAAACCTTTAAATCCTGTCAATTTAATAACTTGATTAGGAAGATTGGGTTTAAAATTTTGTTTGTTATTGTTAATATCAAACTGAACCTTTTTATTTTATTTTTTCATACCTTCATTTGATACATTTTTGTGAAGCTTGAAGTTAGACATGAACTCAATTTTTAATACCTAGGATTAAAACAAAATTGATGTTTGCAGTTGCAATTAGAATTTATATTTGATTTTTTTTTTTTTTTTTTTTTTTTTTTTTAAGTTGGTACCAATGTTTCTCATTATCTGACTCTATCAATCTCTCTTTCTCATGTATATAACACATTATTTCAAATTTACTGTATTTATAGAGGAAGAGTGCACAGTATTGGGATTTGAGAGTGTGTAAATATAGAGTTTTGAATATATATATATATATATATATAGTTTTAAGGTATGCTATATTTATAGGTTAAGTGCTCAATATCAGGTATATAGCATATATAAATATAAAAGTGTATATTGAACTCCACACTCACAGGCGACACTGTTTCATGCTAAATGCAATCAATATGGCCTTTAGCATGAAACAGACTGTCACCTTTGTGTTGAGTTCCATGTGCCTTATATATATATGAGTGTGTGTGCACTGAAAAGTTCTCAGCCTAGACAAGAAGCCCTTCAAAATAAAAATAAACAAAGTCTGATGTTTATATAATGTATCAGAATACATACATAAATCCTCATAAAGCTAAGAATTTCCCAAATTGTTATCCTGTATTAAAAAAAGGATTCAAACAGTAAAAAGTAACATCTGAATTAGATTCTTCTTAGCACTTAATTAATGATGACCCCATGACCTCTGTTGATTTATTTCATTTGATCCCAAAGTCAGTTAAAATCTATAATGGATTTTTTTTTTCTAACTCAGACCTGAAAATGCAGCTGATTTAAACTGGTGTGACCTTAATAATAACTTAAAACGTGTTGATTATTTAATGATCAACACACCCTTTTATTGAAATAAGTTTAGTAAAATTCATGAATAGGATTTAGCATTTGCAGTAATAACCCAAGTATTATAGGAGAGGATTAAAACCTGAAGCTCCATCTCTAGCAGTAATTTAGTAAAGTTTGATTTCTTAAAATTACTTCTAAAAAAAATAGAAGTAAACTAGCACACACACATGTGACACTTGTGGTTTCTTTCTATTTACTTTTAGTTATTTACAACATGATGTTTATACCTGTGAAAATACGGTATATCAGAAAAAAAAACTTTCTGAAGAAAAGATTTAAGAATTATTTACTCTGACATTTTATCAATACAATAGTTGGCATTCAACGGTTCAGAATATCCAATTTGATACCTCTTAAATAATCTTGCATGATATTACTAAGTTAGTTATAGGTAAACATAATTGGAAAGAAAAAGAAGCACATCTTTGAGATAAGGTTTGCTAAATGATACTCTTTTACTGGAGAGTTTATTGACATCAAGTAATGTTTTGTGTTACCTTAGCAGAATCCCATATTATAAAGAAGTTTTTCAAACTATATATAAAATCATATTTTTGTTGGACTTTTTAAGATAAGGGATTATTATTATTATTATTATTATTATTATTATATGCTTTGCTATTCACAACAATATTCTCATCTTGGTTGCTATACTGCTAACAATTCAGCCATCTCTGGCCTTCTTCAGGTGTTTCTCGTTGTGCTCTGTAACCTACTTAGAATTTTGAACTGAGCCATTCATTCAATTCATGCTTTGGGGATATTTCATATCAATTAATACTAACCAATTTATTATTCTTTGTGTCATTTGTCCCTGTGACTTAGATATATAAATAACACTTTCATATACTGGCCCTCACCAGGTTGATGTGCAAATACTGCTAGATCTTGTGAACTCCATAAGAGCTTCTATAGTTAACAATGGGGAAAAAATCAACTGGTCCTCTTGGATGTTTTTAATAATTTTATACAAAGTATGGGTTGAAGACTTCCATATATGGTAAACCAACAATCACAGGACAATACCTAAACCACAAATCCATACAGTATCACAAAAGCATTTGAGGAAAATAAATACTGCAAGATGCCTGGTCCCGGAGAACAGCTGCACCCGCCATTGCACTAAAGAGGGTGTATCAGTAGTCTTATGATGCCAGTGTAATCAATGGTTGCAAGGGCTGGGTAATATTTGTCCTTGGCCTGGGTGTTCGCACTTGGGTTCCCCATATTAAACCCAATGTTGTGTCACATCCTGTCTTATCAGGGAAGACAAGGATACCCACAATATCACAAAAGGGAGTGTTTGCTGACTCCAACATCAGGCTCTACTTATAAGTGACAACTCAGACACTTACTAACAAATGATTAGTATTAGAAGCCTGTTCATGAAAGTGACTACCTTACAAGCATAGCATCAAGTTCCATAAGAAGTGACAGAAGAGTCAAGAACAATAAGAAAGAAAGAAAACCGCCTTGGTTTGTCTAACGTGTACATTGGAAAAGATTCAAAGGATCTGTGGCCATTCAAAGTCAGAAGGATATTCAAAAGCAGTTTAACCCTTCAGAGGTCTCATTCCTGAACCCCCCCCCACCCGCCACTTCCACAAAAATTAAAACATGATCAAGAATTGTGTGTATTCCATTCAATGTACTTTTGGCATGGAATAAGTATCTAGTTGAAATGGTGTGAAATATCTCTGAAGTGTGGAAAACAGAATGAGAACAGTCTGCTTCCATCAACTGGATAAAAGCTTCCTTTCATAACAAATATGAAGACAGACACCTGAAGAAGACTGGAGAGTACATTGGCTAAAGCAGGAATATAATCACCAAGATGAGCATGTGGGTCCAAATAGCAAATCGTTATAATTATAGCATTACAAATAACATTTGATTTTAATGAAAAATCAATTCTATGATGATGAGTTTTTATGTGTTGTTTTATTAGAATATTTTTATTTGTTCAAGATGGGCAGACAGTTGGAAAATTTGTTTCAAAGGTTTTATATTATTAAAACTCAAACAGCAAATTGGTTAGTGTTGAAAGCATGTAATATAACTTAAAATGATATCCAAAATAGAAAAAGAGTGGAGAGTATCATTTTTTTTTTTTTTTTTTTTTCAGCATTCATTTTTTTTATTTCTGTCACAAGCAATATTATTTTATTGGTAACCTCACAAGATTTAAGATTTCTACTGCTATCAATATTCATATTTTGACTTTGTTAATAATTCCAGTTTTTACATGACATATTTGTCAGAGATAAGTTTTGGCCTTTGTTGAATTTAATCTGACTTCTTACCAGGCCTTTTACCTTCATGTCTTTATATCTAAGCCAAAATAAATAGAAAAAATATAGGAAAATCAGGAATTGTGAGCTAAAATGAATATAGTAAATGTAACCTATGAATGGATATAGTGAATAATTCAGAAAAGTGATCATTTAATCCTTATCTATGCACTGCTTGGAAATTTATATAAAATATTAATGTCAAAGGTATTTCTAGAGAATTTAAAAAAAAAAAAAAAAAAAGATACATTTTTCACCAAACTTCTCAAAACATTTGTAATCACCTCTTAGTGGATGTTTGTCTTGGATCAGGTTATTATTGAATAGGTGAAAATCACCAGAGTAACCGAGAAGGGAAATTGGATGATTTTAATCAAGAAATTAATTAATTATCTGGAAATCCAATCTTGCTCGTCAATTCAAAATCCAACTTTTCCCACAGACTTATTGAGCCAATCTTACTCTATGGCTCTGAAACTTGGACTCTCTCAGCAAAAACAACAGCGCCCGTTTAGATGGATGTTATACACGTCTTTTAAGAAGAGTGCTTAATCTCTCATGGCTTAAACCACCCAACTCTAGAAATGATATATGGAGACTTGCCGAGAGTATCAACCTTAGTTTGCAAGAGACATGTCCAGTTCGCCGGGCATTGTGCATGTGCCACAGATGAACTTGTCATCATTTGTACTCTGGAGGCACCCATCATCTGTCAATCGATCACGCAAGTTAACCTTTCCAGATAGGATAAAACGAGACACATTGATCCCTAAGGAAGATCTTTTAGGTGCTATGACAGATAAGGAATACTGGAAAGCTGTAGTGAGTTCAATCTCGGCTGAGGCCGCAAGATGATGATTAATTTTTTACCTAAAATTTGTATAGATTTCAGCACTTAACTCTGTTGTGTGCTGAAAATTAATAATAGAAGCACTTCTAACAGATTAGGGTTATTGTATTATTTGGTTGCCGTATTTTAAATTAGAATGGGATTGTCAATGATTGGGAAAGAATGCAAACATTATCAACAAAATAGTTATTATATGCACAATGTAAATGCATTTTAACAATGAAATTGTCAGTAAATATTTGGTTGCTTCTAATGTATTTTGCATTTTTGTTTTTCAGGAATCATCATTTATTTATGACCCTAAACTTGCAGAGTCCAAAGAAGTCAATCCAGATGTTTTGTTTCGAGAAGGCAAGAATTTAAATGTATGTATGGATTTTGGGAAATTCTGCAACCTTGTAATCATTTATTACGTTCCATTCTTTCTTGTTGATGTACCATGTTTGACACTTTTACCTGATTGTCAAACATGACATTAAATATGTTTGGCTTTTACTATTGGCCAAGAATTGGCAAGTTTAATTTGGAAAGACATCAGAGATCTCTTCTGCTAGTATGTCTTCATTGTGCTTACAAAGAAGATCCAGGACATTCATAGATGTTTTGGGTATGTGTATTTTAATATATCTAAAATGTATTACACTGGGTTGTAGTGTCAGTATATTAAATTTTCTACTTCATAAATAGCAAATGCATATTAATTTACTAGTACCATTTCTGTCTTGTCATACTTTTATAGAAAACATTTTTTATCTTTTAGTTATGATGAAATATTTAAATGGATGTTTTCATTGGAAACATTGTTGTGAATTTATAATTTTAACAACTTATTTTATTTTAATTAAAAAATATTAATGGTGAAACATAATGTAAAAATGTTACAATATTGTGATTTTTTTTTTTTTTTTTTTTTTTTTTTTAATAATCTGAATTTTTAAAATTACTTCCAACATTGTTTCTTTTCCCAAGTGCCACATTCCATATCATAATGAAATATATTGTTGTATTATGGAAAACTGCTCAAAGTTTTCAAATGATAAGAGAAACAGAAAAATAAATATATTTGTATCCTTAAGTTTTTAAGATTTCACACACACACACACTAGATAACATCATTATGGCATAAGAAACATGCGTAATAAAAGTTCAACATTTTTCTCAGAGAAATTATTTATTCATAAAAGAAGTTTGGCAAATTGCATACTCTCACACATTCTTCATGATGGAATGATTTTTTTTTCCATTTCAAATCTAAAGAATGTAAACTTTGAAACAAATCTTCTGTTAACTGAACCATGGAGCACACAGTGAGGAACAAGCTCATCATAGTTATCTTGCAAGATAACTATGATTATTGTTTCATCTTGAGCATTATTGGAACATGCAGAGGAAGTATAAAAAGTTTGTTTTTTGGGCATTTAATAAGTATAAATATATTTTGTTTTCTTGCAAACCTGATTGGATATATTTTGTGACTTTTATAGCAACGTTTTTTTTTTTTTTTTTTTCTGACATTAATGGAAAAAGAAAGTTCCAACTATCAGTTATGGAATTGTTGTACTCCCAAAACCCTTGAGTAAGGAATATGCTTCTAAAACTTCTATCCTTTCCAAAAAATGAGAAAACCTGGTTCAAAGCTGAAAAGCTCTAATAATCATATCTCATCTGGAATATAAAGAATTTGAGTGAAATTCCTTTCATAAACTGTCATGACAATAGTAGCTCTGTTTATTATCATTTATGACATGTCTTTCATTCAAAATATATTTTAATTTATGTATTTTTCCTTTTGCACTTTGAGGGAAGAATTACCATTATTTTGTTTTCATTTATAATTGGGTTCCTTAATAGAAAAAATAAAAGACCCCAAAACACTTATTATGATAGTATGTAAATTTAGAAAACTGGTAAGAAGTGTAATAATTTGGTAAGGTTGAGGGGGAAAAAAAGAAAAAAAAAGACTGTACCTTGCCTACAGAAAGGAAACTCTGATCTCTTAAACAAAACATAAGAACCATTTCACAAACAAATTTATTTACATGAGAAGATTACTTAATTTGTATAATCTGTCTACATAGACAATACTTTATTTTCTCCATATCATGTATACAAAGATTTTCCTCTGGTGCAAACAAATTCAACAAAGACGGACACACTTAAGTGTTAGAAGAGTGTCCAACAAACAAGTGGATTTGTGTGACCTTTGGCTAATGTACTCCATTAATGGCAGAAAGGACGGCTCCAATAAACTACAGCTATTAGTTGCAAAAGAGCAAGATTTCGGTATCAATTTATCAATGTGGCCCCAAGAAATGTTTCCTGATTGGACATCAGCTAGCCAATTAGAGTACTGGATTACTAAGGTTTTTGAGTTCATGTTTGATCTTTGAATGGTAAAGGGTTAGCTCCCTTAACTATCCCTTTCAAATTCTGCCAATGAAAATTGTTTATTCATTTTTTATTTCATTTTTTAGTATTTTGATTTGTTGTCAAATAATTTTGACAAGAAATCAAAATAATACATTTGATTTAATAAGTGAAATAATTTAAAGAAATCCCTAAATAATTTAACCAGTTGAGTTTTAATCAATAATTCAATTCTACTCAATGTATACATTAATCAATCCTCTTTTAATGTTACTTTACAATGACTATAATGAAGTGAAAATAAACAATTAAAAAAGCTTTCATTTGTCATAACATAATCAGTCATGGTTTTCTTATTGTGAGTATACAATCTAAGAATTATTTTAACAAAATGTTTCATACTTCATGATCTGCAGAAAGGCTTCAATTTAGTTTAAAATGTTGAGATCTGAATTTTGAGATATATATATATATATATATATATATATATATATATATATATATATATATATATATATAACAGATGTTTGCATTTGGTTGTTAAAATTACTTTTCAATCATAATAGTTTTCAGTGATCTTCAGGAGATTATCATTTAGATGATCTTTTGTAAACTTTAAAAATGCAATTATTTAATCATGAGATTAAAGCCTTTTCATTCTGTTGTTCATGCTGATGAATATCTTGTTTTAATATGTTGGGACATTATTATTATAAATAAATATAATAATAATAATAATAATAATAATGAAAATTATAAATAAAATAAAACAATAATATATAAACTGTGTTTAAAATAAATTAAATAAAAATAATAAAAACTCTCCCACCTTGAAACAAAAACTGTTCCTGCCAGAAATACGGACATCCCACCAAAAAATGTTAAATTCAACCTCTTCACCAAGAAACCTCAGGCAGGCAATATGTGTGTAACTTCTCTCTTGGTGATATGACTTGTAATAATACAAAGTAACTTCTTCCTCTCATTATATGTACCATGAAACAATTGTAATGTAAAGCATATGCACAAACTAGAAAAATATAAATTGTATGAAATTAACATACAATATACTATGCTTTCATGTACATTCCTACATTGTATTTCCTGTTAAATTTGCTTCTATCTCCATGAACACAAGCCTAATTTCTGCTACTTTGATGTGAGAGCCTCCCTCCAACAAATCTACCTCTTATAGATTTAATAAAAAATTTGATTTTAAATTCTCAGATTACCAAATATCACACACACACACCTGAAGGACAAAGAACAAAACAACTAAAAGGAAGACATTATAATCCGACTGTATCAAATTCATATTTGTATCTTTATATTTTATCTCCTTTTTGGACACTTCAATGTGGTGTAATGGTTAGCAAGCGTTTCTCATTAGATCAATTACAACTGACTAGTGAGTTTGATCCTCACTGGGTGCTCCATACTGTTGGCCTTGTGTCACATCTAAGCTACACACAGAAAATCACCATATTTTATCTTTGTCAAATCTGTTATGTTTATTTACTATTAACTTTATTAATATATTTTTTCTTCCTCAAAGAAGCAAGTGACATTCACTCCTCGACTGATAGTTTGGGATTTAAAAGGAAGTCTTCACTCGCTAAGAAAAGAAGGAACTTTATATGATTTCCGTTCTGACAGAACAAGTGGATGGTAAGCTGCATTAAGTTTCTAAACTTTCAGCTATGTCTAAAATTCTTAAACTTTTCTACAGTTAGACAACATTTAGTTCCTTTCATTATTTTTGCCATTGTTTTACAAAGTAATTTCACCTGAGGTAGGTTTTTTTTATGTTTGCACTTTAGTATGTTTTAAAACTAAGCTGTATTTTATTGCATTAAAGACAGCAATGACTGAAAATTCTGAGAACCAGTGTCATTATTTTGTTTACTATTCAGTTATCATCCTCATATTTATTATAGGCTTACAGCCATATAGCATTGAAACACCAGTTCCTGTGTGATCACCGGTTAAGCAATGTCAAATGTGGCCAGTACCTAGATGGGTAACCACTTGGAAATACTAAGTGCTGTCAGCTTGGAAGTTCAAGTGATGTAATGGATAATGGCTTGGAATGGTTAATCAGAGCCGAGTTCCAATTTCAGTTGGTTTGTTATATTCACTTATGCAGAAATACCCTTGGGAAAGGTATGGATCTGCCTCTTCTCCTCCAGTTATGGGTTAATTAGTAAGACTTGTATCACTAAATCATTATCTCAAAAAAACATTTCTTACAATATAAAAATATTTTTTGGCTTTAAATAACATGCAAAATGTTGATAAGCTGTAAAAAATGAATGAATGAATTATATTTATTAAAGGAGGAATGTCAGCAACTCAACTAAAACTTTGTAATATATATATTTTGTCCAGAAATGATCCAGCTATTTGATATTAACAAAAATGTAGCCTACCTTGGCAGTGGCACCTTAATCTTCCTTAAAAGTACTTTCTTTTGGATTTTACACATTTATTTCTGCATCTGTTCTACTTTTTAAAGCAGTCTACAAAATCCTCTTTCAGAATTGACATTGGCTGACTAATTATATTCTTAATCTCAGTTATATCTGAAATCTTTCCTGTTTTAACATGATTTTTTTAAAAAAAAAAAACCTTGGAAGAGGCCAGAAGTCTGAGAGAGCCAAATCTGGACTCAAGCAGAACTGACAGTCTTGGGTGATGAAATTATTTGCCAAAATAATCTGTCAGGAGACATGAATAATCATTATATTTAAAATGGCTACATAATTTCTGAGCAGTCAATAGAATTCCCAAATCTCTTAATTCTTACAATGTCAGTTGCTGATTTTTTTTTTTTTTTTTTTTTGCTTGTTAAACTGCTTTTCAGAATGTGTATTGTTTTCACAGATTCCTAGCCAAGTTTGAAGTATTGATACCAAAATTTTTCTTGGGTTTCATCCATTGAATCATCCTTGAAAGCCTTAATTATTTAAATAATTTCTGTAGATAAATGTCCAAATAAAATGAATGTCATATAAAAGTTGATGTCTATTTGCTGTGAATGTAATGATCACATAGTTCACAAGGTCATCTTCTCACTGCTGAATGATCAACCCAATTGGAGTGTATTAATGCATGTGTAATAAGGGTTCCTCTGTGTCAAGTTACTGATATTCAAAATGTTTGAATACTTTCCAGACTGACCTTATAGATAATCATGATGAATAATTTTTGAATATTTGTATTTAATAAGTAACTTAAAACTCTTCACTTTGACTATCTACAATTTTGGTATGCCAGTTACATAACTTTGATCAAAATGAATGATGATGGAATAGCTGATTTCATGCCTTTCTTGTGGGTGTCAATACAAAAGCAATATACTCTTGACTGAGATTTAAACATTGTTTACCAATGTTATTTTCTGCATAAATAGCTAATGTATGTCCTTTTGCCACAGTCTTTTTTTATCAAAATTTTTGTCTTGATTGTTATATTGATAATATTTCAGCCATTGTATCCACCAGTTCCCATTTGATTAAAGCATTGATTAAAGTATATCTAGTTCTCTTGCAGATGTGGTAGTGCTGAAAAACTGGCAAATATTAACAGATACAAAACATCCCCAGAGCATGAAAGGCAGAATGAGAACAATCTACCCATTAAATGGATTAAATAAGGAGTTTAATTCATAATTTCAAGAATGTTGGTTCCTTGTCTTCCTCTGTTAAGTACCTGGCTCTACCTGCTATCTTCTACCATTACAAGAGCCAGATGAGGACGAAAATGGAGTACTGCTGTCATATTTGGGCAGTAACTTCCCAACTTTCACTTTCCATTCTTGATAGTTCAAAAGCATTTCCACGTCCTTGTGGGTGATGAATTATTTTCTACTCTACAACCCCTTTCCCACAAATGAAATGTTGCAAGCCTCTTGCTGCCCTATTGATATTTTCATGAAAAGTGTTCAGACAAATTACATTCCTTAGTTCTACCAGTTCTAATCTTTACAGTTAAGACCCACCATGCCACACATGTTCTAGCAAACCACCCTCATTCTCTTTGTATTCCATTGGTGAGATGTAAGCTCCACTCAAGCAAAACATTGCTTTGTGGAACTGACTCTCAAAAGGATGCTTCCCTAATTACTACAATCTTACCCTGTTAAAATCTAGGATTAAATATTATCTTCTCCACATGTTCTCATAAACTGTCTCTTACTCTGTAATCCTTTACCTTGAGTGGCTCTTGGACCTTGTGCAGTGTGAACATTATTGTATAAAAAAAAAAGGTTACTCTATATGCTGACACTTGAATGAATCTGGAGAGTACAAAGGCCAAGCCATTGTGATTATAACAATCAAAATGAGGATACTTATCCAAATGAGAGAACCTGTAAAATTTCCAAGTTTTTTCCTTTTGTATCAAAAGATTAAATGGCGCTCATGACTATTTTAATTTATAATTTAATTTCTTTTGCTTCAATTTTGTAGGGATGGAGATGTAACAGTTACAAAGAAGCCAAGGATTGAAAAGAATGAATTCCTTAAAGATCTTGAGAAACAAGAAGTGAGTAGACATTGTTGAGTATTTTTCTGTTTACTTTTCTTTAAATGCTTTATCTTTTTTTTTTTTTTTTTTTTTTTTTTTTTTTACTAAATAGAAAATTCTCTCTCTCTTTTTGCATGTTATGGCCTGACTGAAATTGGATTTTGAAGAAGCAAAAAAAAGTCTTGTATGAATAAATCTTGAAAGTTTATAGCATTTTCCACTCAATAGCATTAAAAAGGCAAAAATAACTTGCAACTAAAATCATCACGCCATCATGCATGTATACATTTGATTTTATACAGTAACAATTAAAAAAATAAGTACAGAGGACATAATCAACTTTAAAAAAAACTTTTTGTCTTTGATTCTTTATGTCCAGTTCATAGGTGGCGACTTTCAACTTCCTGTCCTTGTATTAAGATTTGTCTTTTCGGTTTTTTTGTTCCTCCAAGTTCACTAAGAATGTTATGCATTATTTTCCTTTGTCCCTCTTGCCCTCTCTTTGTCACATGAGTATCAGATTTTCTTTTCAAGATTAGATATGTAAATTTTGTTGCTACTTCAACTTTAGAATATCTGAAAATGTCTGCAAGGAAGTGCTAAACATCAAATCTGGTAGGAACTGAAAATATTCAACTTGCAACTATCATACTTTGAAGCAGTGTTTCTCAACCTTTTTTACTTCAGGGCATGCTTTAAATTTTAATAATGAAAAATCAATCATGAAATTTGAAAATAGGAAAATAATAAAGAAGTCTCCTGAAATAAGCATTTATTTTTAAGGCATTATTTGTTTAAAAAAAGGTTTCATTTGGAGATTTATGAAGAATCGGTTATTTTATTTTTGTTTCAATTTTTGAGAGGCTGAAAACTCCCTGATTTAAATCCCTTGATGACCACTTGACTTGTCTGTGTCTATTATTCACCCTTTCTTAAGCAATTTAGTATCCATTTTAAAATATCAAAGACATGGAAAGCCATGTGCAAATTTGTTTCACAAAATTTTTAAAGCTCTGAGATTTTTTTTTTTAAATACAAAATAATTGGCTATATTTTTTTTTTTAAATATTTTGCATGTAGAGGGAGATCTAATGAATGTAATTTTAAAGGAGGTAAGCCATTTTAAAAAAAACATTAACCTTTTGTTATAAATGTGGAAAATTTGTCACGATGATAAAATGAATTTTGAAAATATTTTGAATATTGACTACTATTAAATGTCAGTAAACATATGTATTTTTAATTTGGTGTTTGTTTTTTGCAGAAAAGTTGTTATAGCTGGGGTTGATAGTGAAGAAATGGAACTGTCTATCAAAATACTTGTGGGATGCATCTCAAAAACAAAAGACAAAAAGAAGGTGAAGGTGGAAAACTGTTTATTTCATAATTTGTGTGGCATGCAGATGGATATTTGACATTAGGAATAATGTCCTATTCTAGGGACAGGAAAACCCTGTTTTGTCAATATGCTATCTTGCAGTCATTAGAAAATGAAAAAGGCTATGAAACAAATTCTTAAATGGATCATTCTGAGCCAGCCAGCCCTAAATGTAGTGCTAATATCTTTTTTGAAAAAAAAATTAAAAGCCAAGAAAAAAGATTGATTCTATCTGGACAGTGATTCCAGATGCCATTGTTGTGGAGAATAAAAAAATTTGAATTCACTGATAACTGAAAATTTTGTAATATTGTGTCATTGAATGTTTGGAATGGGGTTAAACCTCAAAATATCTTTCAGGAAAATGAGATTCACTATTCTGCCTTGAATGTTTATGAATATAATTTTGAGTTAGACTTATTTTGACCACATATCAAAATGTTCTAACTGAATAAATGAAAATTTAAGCAGAAAATATTAATTCAAAAACATAGATGTCAATGTTTATTCCATGCTTTTTAGCTATTGAAAGATATTCTTCTTTAATGGTTCAAAATTGATCAAAGGACACCTCTTCATGGTTTTGGAAATGGTGATCAGCAGAAAAAAAAAATTTATTAAGAAAAAACTATTTTCCTTTGAGGCTTGGAAATAGTAGTAAACCTAATAAAAATATAAAGGAATTAGTATTTCCAGCTTGAAATATCAAATAACAAAACTTAATTTTAGACATTTTTTTTTTTTTAATTTTTTAAAGTTTTTCTAAATATAAAAATAATTCATAAATTATCTTCTGTTGAATTTGACTGCACCTGGTTGGTCAGACTTCCTCAACATCCATCTTCATCCTGGGGTCTGTTTGGTTGAAGCAACTAAAAAAATTCATTCTCTGGCATGAAATTGAAATGTTTTAATTAATCAGACATTTTGAATTTTGTATAGAAATGTCTACAGAAATTTATAAACCTTTTTTTGAGAAATATTAAAGTTTTTTCATAGGATCACATTTTTACAAGGAAAATAAATCCTTTATAATTACATAACTTCCGTTTCAATTTTAGAATTCCTTTTTTTTTCATTTTTTTTACAAGACATTTAATTTTGCATATTGTTGGTATTTTAATGAAAATCACTGAAAAATTTGTAATTTTTCAAAACATTTTTTAACAAATTTTTTTTTCATTTTAAAAATTTTGTTCTTTATTTGTCTTAGTATAAATGAGACTTGTTTTTAACCAAATTTTCTTATCCAATACAAGGAACAAGCCTTTTGAAATTCATGGTTTGGTGAAAGAGATTGTTGAATGGATGTTGGACAGAAGCTGAAGATTATTCATATATTTACTGAAGAATGTGATAAATTACTAAACTTGAAAAGGTTAAATTTTTAAAATCAGGTCTTCTTTTCTTGACATTTTCAGGTCTGCAAGTTAATTGTTATGGGCATTTTGTTGCTTATCATTGGTGTTTTGGGTAAATAAAAATAATTTCATTTGGATTATGATTTTTTGAAAGTTTTTCTTTCATCTTATAGGCATTGTTTTTTATTTGGTATAAGTATTAGATTCGGGTATGCATTTAATTAGTTGTTTGTTCCTTATTCAAACTAAATTAATGACTGTGACTTTAACATGTGGGGGTGAGGTCTTATTTATAGTAGTATTAAATATGTTCTGTCACTGGTCTGTTCAATGAATCTTTGCTTTCAATTTTAATTTTAGTATTTCTTTTCATATTTCTTTTGATGGATGTTGAGGGTTTTATTTGGAAATTAAAATTGCCAGGATCCCACTTATCTGTGTTCACAGGTTTCACTCATGGCATCTCCCAATATATAAAAGGAGGTCTTAAGGGGCGCAGCTGTTTGACTTTTCCTCCAGACATTAACCACAAGGTTTGGCTCTTTTCTTGTCAGTTCAAATTGTTTAAGAAAGGACCTCAGTGTTAACATCCCCAAATGACGCTATTCCCAAGGATGCACATTTCATTATCATGTAAAAATGACTCACACAATTTTGCCTATTTCATGGTCCATGGGCATTTGATATACCAAGTACATGATACAAATACATCATTCAATCTTGAACATCAAATGGGAATTGTTCGTGACAAACAACAAATGCCTACAAAGAGCCAATAGTCAAAAATTGAAGTTTTGATCATGAAACACCATCTTTAATGGTCAGGATATGGTTTAAGATATTTGAAAGAGAATAGTTGGACATCAAGTCTTATTCAGTGAGTTTTTCAGGAAAAGACATGAGGTTGCCATTTGAAATTTTAACCAAATCAAAAAACACTTTTTGTGTTCTTGATCCCAAATCATTCAAAACAAGCCTGAGAGTTAAGATTTTATTGGCCTTGTTCCATCCACCCAAAACCAAAAGTCCAGAAAAATGAAATGGAAATGACAAAATGTGGAAAATCACCTCAATTCCATTGGTAATCACCATGCAGTTTGAAGCCATCAACTGAATAATGCAAGTATGATCATTTAAAAATAATGACATCTTTATAAAGGTGATCAGAAAGGAATCATCTCTACTATCTATTTAGGCCACAAAATGAATAACAATGACATATGGAGATGACCATTTGGTTATTCTTCATTTGTTATAAATTGATTGTTATATGGATGTAGAGAGAAAAAGAAAATGGTTCAGTTTTAGTTTACTAATTTCATATCCAGTGGACTTCAACAGCTTCCATACCAAAAAAAATCTGCTTTTTTTCTGGTTAATGGATCAGACAATAAAATACTTTTCCAAAAAATTACCTGACTTATTTCTTACTTTTGAGATGTAATTTTTCATTTTGACCTGAAGATGCTTTAGCTATGAAAGGTTAATACTTGCCTGTAAAAAATTTTTTCTTTATTACAATTATTTACACACACACACAATCCCTTTATCTATGAAAAGGGGTGTGAATTAAGAATAGTTTAAACAAATTATTTCCTATATAGCTATAGAGAAGTATATAATAATATATATATCTGAAGATATAAGCAAGCATGATTATATATTTGAGATCTAATATTCAATAACTAATTTCATATTTTTTCACTTAATTCTTTAAACTATTGTTTATAATATATTCAGTTAAATCAGGAAATTTTGGATGATTTGTAAAATTAGATTCTGTGACTTAATGCTTGAATTACTGATACTTTTTAATATCTACGAAGTCTTAGGGTAGAAGTTTAATAAAATAATGTTATTGTTTATTTTTGACCAAAAGAAATAAAGAACTTTTAAGAGAATAATTTTTCTTTTTATTCAGGGATTCCAGATGCTGGTCGATACCCATGATGCTTTTAGTGGTGTAGCCACTTCTGTTTTAGAATCCTTCTGAGAAATGATTTTCCTGGAAAAGTTTCATCTTTATTTTTGAGTCGTCACCAGCAAATTTTTGATAGGAAATAAAATGTTCTTTTGAGAAATTTCAAATTAATTGTTTAACCAATTTTAATTTTGGTTTTTGAAAGGACAAATCACATTACTTATGAATGTAATGATATTTCATTTCTGTCAAACATTAAAAATATATTAAAACCAATTTAAAAATAACTTTTTATCATTTATATATAAGAAGCATGTGAAATATGGCTCAAAAAAAATCTCTTTAATTTTTCTAATTAAATTTCCTGTTGGCTAATGTTTATCCAGGGCTTGTCCTAGAGCCTGACACAATAATATTTGGATTACAGGTCAAATTTTGAGAGGATTATTCCATTGTTCTGCCATGTGGGACATTAGTTTGATGGATTAATGAATTTGTTCGTCAATTTAGTAATTGTGAATTCAATCCCTGGGCTGGGTAGCATAGACAGACTCAGCAGAAACAGGGCAAGCAATAACTGACTGGTATTTGGATTATTGTCTTCATCAAAAGTATCAAATATAAATAATGACAAACTATCCCTGTAGATTAAATAAAGTGTTCAGTGTTTGAAATTCCATGAAGGATACCCAGTTCAACAAAGAACTGAATATACTAAACAAAGAACTAGAGGACACAACTGCCAAAATGTTGTGATAATAGCAACAAAGATTTCTAAATGAGTCCAAATATAAATAATGAAATTTAGTCTGTTGTTCATGTCAGTCAGATATTGATTCTTTGCATGATGGGTCCGCATTTGTCCTTACAACCAGGCTCATCAATCTGAGCACGTTCCCAAGCGCCATTTTCTGGATTTATCATTTTAGTGATGATTTCCTGTACTTACCTTATTCTTTTGCAGATAAAGATTTATTTGAGAATTTTTTTTTAATTTTGTTTATCATCTCTCATATTGTAAGGAGAATTCTGGCTTTTCTGTGCAGAATTACTAGCTTCACGAATATCAAGACTTTGATTGTGGCTGTCTCATGTGAAGTCAATCAACTTTTTTGGTATTATTTTATCCCAAGCAAGGCAATGAAGCCATTAAGGTGTATACTGAGTGAGAAAGAATGAGAAAAAGAAAAACTTTATTAATGAGAGAGAATAAATGAACAGGAATTAAAACAATGAAAAATAACAACTGATATTGGATTTAAATTTTTGAAGATCAGTTGACTGCAAAAGAAAGAAATTGGAAGAGAGTTTCATATGCTAGAAATGCAAGAGAAGAAACTGTTAGCATAGAACTTACAGTTGCCTCTAGCCATTTCAACTATAAAATAGGCAACATAGACTGCCATGTTATCTGCATTAACATGTTATTTGTTGAATAAAATCAAAGAAGTAAATTTTGGTCCTATTACCACCTCCCCCAAAACACTAACTGGTTTAAACTAAGAACTTTCCAGCACCCCTCTTGTATAATGTCTTTGTTTGTATAGACTAAACTGACTAAATAACAGTTATGCTATTCTCATATCTAACCGTTATTAACTGACTCTGCTTGTATAGACTAAATTGTTTATATATCTTTGTTTAATTTTCAGCCTGACCATAATAGCCATCATATCCTGAACACTGCTTTGTGTTATCAGAAATTACCATCATTCAGTTCTTTATTCATTCCACTTAGCCTCAGCTCTTCTGCTTGGCTATCAAGGCCCAGTGCTCATATCTCTTACAGAAAATTCCCAAATGCTATCTACAAGGTAAGCATATTTAATCCGTATAAACACCAAACCAATGACATTTCTTAAGCTTTTTTTTTAAGCTGGTAATCTTAAGTAGTAAACCTATGTGACTGATTTTTTACTTACAATTTTTTTCTTTTCTTGCTTTAATATTCCAGCCTAATCTTGATTATCACACCAGTGCCATTTTAGCTGCTTGCCTGGAAAACAGCACTCTTCCATATCGTCTTTGGAACAAAAGTGGACACATGAAAGATATTACACATTCATTCCATGGTTTGGGAAGGAAGGTTAGTAGTAATGTGATGTGAGCAAATCTCAATTCATATTCAATGATTCCTTGTATCTTGCTGACCAAGATGTTAAGAAAAGAAAATGTTATTCACTTTAAATTTTGACCTAGTCATCTATTGATATAATTACTACATCTGATCAGACTCTTGTCATAATTGAAAATGAATAATCTTTGTAAAATATCTTAATACAGATGAGAAAAAAAAGGTTGGATAGCAACGAAAATAATACAGGGTGCACTGCAGAAATACTTCCCGCATAATGGTAACACATCAGCTAGGTGAAGACACCATTGGTATTAATGTCTTACTATCATGTTGGAGGTATTTCTGCTGCACGCATTACTAAAACTAGATTTCAAACTTTTGAAAAGTCAGTAAAAGAAAGAGTGTTTTTTTTTTTTTGTGTAACAACATTTTTCTGCTTTTTGTTACATATAAATAATACAATATTTACAAATATTTAAATACCACTTCTCTTGTTGTGCTGCAGGTTTTTTATGAAAAAAAAAACACATGCTATAATAATTATTTAAAGACAAATTTTGATCTGATTGTCACTGTACTCATTTTTAAAAAGGGCATGTGTTTTTTTTTTTTATATTTTGTTTTTAGTAGGGGGTATATGAATTTGTGCTTTTTATTTTAATTTGTCAGCAATAAATTTTGTTTTTTATATGCCTTACTATTCTGACAAATTTCACTTGTTAATATTCAGAATTTTTGTTTAATTTCCTTAGAATTTTTGTGTGTATATATATATATAAATATATATATAATCAAGGGACAAAATGAAAAAGTTTTCTTTGTTTTTTTTTATTTACTTTTTCTTTACTGATATATTTTATTTCTATATCCAAATTTTTACATATATTCATAAATCTTGTGCATTCAATTAAAGGAATTTTTGGTAGAGTTCATAATGTTGGATTTCCAATAATTATTTTTTTTACATTATAACAGGATAAGTGATTATTTGTTTTTGTCACATGTTTGACAGCAGCAATAAATGTTAAAATTAGTTTCTGTTCAAAATGAGTTTAGTTCATCAATGTTATGTGAAAATAGAAGGGATTTGTTCAAGATCCTCAATTTCATAGTTTGAAACATGGCAGGAGTCATACTAATTAAATCTTTATGCCCAAGCAGGTTTGCAATCAGAAATCATAACATCCATACATACACCCAAACAAAAAGAAATTATATTATAGATAATAATAAAATGGTTGACTTTACAGCTTTAATTCCCTTATAATAATATTGAGAGATTCTTTCCTCAGGACATTTGTATGAAGTTGACATAATAGACTAGACTATGAATTGCTTCTCAATTCCACTTCCTATGCCAATAACAGTTATGCTACACTCATATCTAACTCTTATTAACTGAAAACTAAAATTTATTAATTTACTCCTTTCTATACTAAGTGATTAAAATCTCACCAAATGTTTCATGTGTTTGGCTTGAATGTCTTCTAATCAAGGTAAAATATCCTGTAAAGTTTTCATAAATTTTCATAAGTTAGTTATATAACTAGCAGGATGAGATTGCTTTTGGTGGCAGGCAGTTAACAAGGAGTCAGTCAGTTATGTGCCATACGTGA